>JAAAKG020141526.1:0-11838 GCA_010014905.2 Druon quercuslanigerum | reverse complement strand
TAGATACAATACTCGAAGCAAAAGTAGCATATCGTTGATACTCGGATATCTTCGCATAAATACATAACTATTTTCAGTTCCAAAATGCCAAACAGCATTTTTATCGGAAAAAATGCAAGCTTTCGTTTAAAAAAACTGCCCGAAGGGCAGAAAATATTAAATAAACATTTTAAATGGCAATTTGTTTATAAAAATTAAAAAATTAAAAACAATAGATTTGACAGCATGAAACAGCATGAAAAACCATTAAGGAATCACTCATAGAAAACTCAATTCTCATTTGTGGAAAGGAAGTTATGACCATTTGAAAATACTCGCCTTGCCCGGGGAATTGGTGGGTATACTACTATCACATAGGCAAACAAACTCTGAAAATTTGAAGGCAATTGGAAGACATGACTTTTAATGTTGGGGCAGTTCAGGAATAATGTCCCATAGTTATATAACTGAAAATTCAATTAACAAATCGCGATTATTCGAGAATTGGACCTTTAAGCTAAAGTGTCACTTGACACGCTCATCAAAATAACTTGAGACAAAAGACCAATATCTGGAAATCAACACAAGATCGCGACACTTCTGTTACTAACATTATTAACACGAATAGTTTTAACATGAAAAAATCAATCAGAGTTAATTAACTAGAATTTTCTAGTCATATTAACCATAACTTCGGATTAAAATAACTAGAATTTTTTAACCAGACGCGTCTGTCTAGTAACTTTAACTAGAACTTTTTTTTTAGTGAAGGAATTAATTCTTAACCAAAAATATTAACCCGTGGAAGAAAATTTTAATACTAAACATTTAACATATTGAACATATAATAAACATCTAGAATATATTACGCATATTTCACATATATGTTTAATCTAGTGGGAATCAGCCACTGGAGCTGTGCCTGCGCAAATGCCAGCAAACTGAAAGTTTTTCCGGTGCGATTTTCGCACCAGTGTGCGTTCTACGGGTTAAGTTTCAACAAATTAGAATACTTTTCTGCAAAAAAAAAAAAATTTTCTACAACATAGTTACATGACATAAATTTTAAACTAAAAATCTAATTTTCAACCAAAATAATGAATTTTTATCCCCAAATGATCACTTTTCAACAAAATCCAGCCATTTTCAATAAAACATGTGATAGTTCAATTTACAGTTTGAAAAAAATAATTTTCAACCAAAATAAATAATTTTCATCAAAATAATTCATTAAAAAAAAAGATTTTTGTAACTAAAATGATGAATTGTAAATCCAAAAAATAATCTACAACTGAGAAAAAACAAATTTTCAACCAAAGAAATGAATTTTGAACTAAACAGGTGAATCGCCAACGGAAGTAGGACATTTTCAACCAAACATTCATTAAAACAATTCATCAAAATAATTAAATTTTGAAAAAAATAAGTTTTTCAACTAAAATTATGAATAATTAACCTAAAATAAAATGTATTGTTATGAAAGTAGTCCTACTTAAAATAAATTCTCATAAAAAAATGTAATAGTTGATATTTTGACCCAAAAATATTTTAATCTGGAACCAAAAACAGTTGAATTCGACCAGAAAATACGACTTTTCAACAAAGTGGTAGAATCCTCGAACAGATTAATTTTCAACCAAACAGTTGCATTTTTCATAAAAAAAGAATAAATTTCTACTAACAAAGATAAATTTTTCAATGCAAAGAACGAATTTTCAGTAAGAGTTGAATTTTCAATGAGAAAGAGTTTTTAATCAATACAGAAAATTAAAATCTTCCAAAATGTTGAGCTTTTAAAACAAAATGACAAACGCTGTACAAAACAATTGAATTTTCAAACAAATAATTGAATTTTTAATTGTTTTCAATCAATAAAAAAAATTTTCAACCAAGAATAATTTTCTACTAAAAAAGACGAATGATAAAAAAAATGAACCAAAATAGATGAATTTTCAACCGAGTTTTCAACGCAAATAGATGAATTTACAAAAAAACTTATGTAGTTTATAGAAAATTCCCAGACTTTGTCACGTTATCCCTGATATTCTCCCACTTTCTGGAATTTCCAGACCTGTAACACCCAAGAAATGTTGTCTGATACTAATTGCGCAATGAAAAATAATTAATATAAAACGATAACGGTGAAAGCAGTGGATTACTCGTTCAAAAGTTATGAATGGAATAAGGCAAGGATACAATGTTTTTATTTGAATGATTACTGATTGAAAACAATGATTACTTTCTTCATTAAAATCAACGAGATTTAAGGCGCTTCAAACGGCTGTCAAATTCCCGGAAAGCGAATCCCCCGCTTCTGCTCGTACCCCTCAAGCGAGAAAATACACTCCATTTTCAATTACACAAAACAAACAACAAAAAGGACATTTTCGGGAAAAAGCGAGCTGAAACAAACGGTATAACTGCCTTTAGATTACGTGCTTGAAATATGGCGTTCAGCAACTCAACCGTTTAGACTTATTTTGCCCCTAGCGAATTTGACAGCCATTTAAATTGCCTTAATATAGTGCCATCATATCTAATATATTATTATTTAATCCCTTGTCAGAATAAGTGTAAATATATATATATATATATATATATATTTAACCACAAAACTAGAAAGGGATAACCTCGTATCTATTCATAGATGCTTTATTTAATATACAGATATAGAACCTTTTACATATATGTGATAGTTAAATTAGAAATTCTGAAAAGTTGCTCGTAAAAATTATCCAGACGTTTCTTAACAAGCACTCCCTGCAACAGAGTTTAGCGAGGGATTGATTTCTTTCACGATATCGATCAAACATCTTTGTCCCCCTTTGTTCATTATTGAAACGACTCATCCATGACGTAGGGCAGCATTTGGCATAAGAGAATTATTGCTATTATTGCTATTATTGCGGTCGTTTATACTACAAAATAAGAGTGGCTGTTTTAATAGAAGAAAAAATTCCCGGTCATTTCCCAGATCGCCAAACTTCTGCACACTGAGAGCCCTTTTGTTTGAATAAATTAAAAAAAAATGAATTAGAATTTAGTATAGTATCGTTCCAAAATAGGGAAAGCCGAGGATTTATTACACTTATTCGTATTACAGTACCGAAGTTTAATATTAGCGTACGAATATTTAAAACACGAAGACGGCAAAATAATATTAGAAATACGAAATATTATGAGTCTCCATTTCAAGAATTAATACTACTGAAAAAATGCTTTTCTTTTTACTGAGTTTTCGAAAAATAATTTGAATAAGAAAAATAGTGAATATCACAATCTCGAAAACGTATTTTAGAAATTGAGATTGTCAATATGAAGTTGACAGAAACCTGAGACGCATAGCAAACTATGAAATCATTATTCTTGATTTTTCATATAGTTTCGTTTGAGTCATTTTCCGGTTTTTAAACATTTTTCACAGTCATTAAAATTAAAAATTCGATCACTTGAGGCTGCATTGTTTTCATTTAAAGGAATATACAATTCAAACTGCACTGTAAATAAAATCACTCTTTTAAAAACTATTTTTAAACTTTTTGAATTTTAAACTTTTAGAATTGAAGCTTAAAAGTTTTTTTAATTCAAACGCTCAATACTTTACACGCGTGAAATGGAAATTCTCAATAATATTTATCTGAACAATTTTAAATTCAATGATTATAACGTTGAAAGATTTCTGATTAAAAATATAAATCTAGTTATTATTTTCAATGCTTCGAATTGAAAATGAAATTTTTTTGTAAATGTTCTAAATTATATCATTTTAAGCAATTTTAACTTAGAGACGTTTTGTAAAACTTCTTAAACTAATAACTGTTTAATTGTTATATATGAATAAAAATTCAACAGTTTCAACTACAAATTAAAATTTTTTAATGAAAATTTAAATTTAAATTTAGCACTCTAAAATTTTACCGAATGAAGGCTTTCTCTTTCAAGTAATTCAGCTTAGAATTTTAATATTTGACTTTTAATTGCTTATTTTAAATAAACAGTCAAATATTTGCTAAATATTTAAATGCGAACATTTTAGAGCAACACAATATTTCAACAAAGTTTGAAATTGAATAAAAGCGTTTAATCATGAACTCACTAATTTGAAATTATTTAAAAATAATTTATAAAGTTTAAATTGGACATAATCTTAACAAGGGACCGTTTCAAAAATACGCGATACCTTTTTTTGGTGGGGGGCGTTAAACCTCGACCGTTACACTAATCTTAAAGTTAAAATTAACCATTAAACATAAAATTAAAATTAAGTTGAAATCTTTGAATTAAATTTTTGATATTAAAAATATAGAATATCCCTTTTTATTTAAATTTGTAAAATTCAGTGTCATTTCTCGGGCTTAAAAATTCCAGGTCATTTCGAAGTTTTGCGGTCTAGCGACTACCTTTAAAGTATCACTTTCTCGCGAATCTTTCTATTAAATTGATAAACTTATTAGCTAAATAAAAATCTTAATTCCATAAACACTATAACGGCAATCGAATCCAATGTTAATTTAATTCAAGCATTTTTTGGCGTATTTACGAGATCGAACTTTAAGGTGTTATTTATTATTTTTATTGCATTTATTATTTTTATTTTACCTTAATTGAAATTCCAAACTCTAGTTTCTTTTATTGATGAAAATGTTCGCAAATTATTTCATTTTATTGAAGCAAATAAACTAAAGGTGAGGCGGATTAGAATTCTCAGAAGAGAGATTTCTTTCCTTTTAGAGGAAACACATTTTTCTAAGTTTCGGATTATTATTAGATGCAAAACTAACTGCAAATTAAAGAATTTTAAAATACATATAATCTTCAAGTGAAAATCACTTTTTCTTTCTATTAATGTACAAAAACACATTTTTGTAAATTTTCACTTTGAATCTGTTAAACTAAATAATTTTCTACAGTTTATTCAACTTTAATATTGTCTAAAAAGTATTGAGGTTTTGATTAAAAATTGTTAAAACGGATAAACAAAGGATAAGAATACAAATTAAGAGACTTAAAAATCAAATTTTGTAAGTAAGAGTAATTTCAGAATTTTAAATTTTGATTTGATTATAATTGTATACAGATTCAAACTGACATGAATAATTTTTTCAGTCCAAAGAAAATATTTATCTTTCGTATTTTCTGATTTCATTGTAAGTTTAAAAAAATCGTTTTAAACAGGAAAGTTTTTGTTATAAGTCAATCATGTGCAATGAAAATTAAGACCTCACGACTCTGGAATTCATTACCGTCGATGATAAGGTAAAAAGCTATAACAATGCTGTAAATTTGAACTTAACTCCTCGGCTACTTAAATTTTATGCAAGCTTTCGCTTTGTGAAATTTTCAAGAAATCAACTAGCATTTCTACCTCTATGAAATGCACAAAGGTACCCAAAAATAATTTCGTTATTTCAATTTCATTATTAAATTACTTTAAGTAAAAGTTCTTCTTTTATAAAATTTGAGCACAATTTTATAATGCTTCAAAATACATATTTAATTAAATGTTTAATGCCTGAACTTGTCTCCTACTTCAAAGACCTACACATTACCTTTACTAATTTAAAAATCATTAAGCAAGAAGTTTTTGCACGGAGGTATGACCGTTCTAAGATTCGTGGGTTGACTTTTCTCAGCTCCTTTTTCGATAATAGAATCGTTGGTGAATCATCTGAAGATGACAAGGATAATTTTGAAGAGTATGATTTTCAAACTAAAAGATTCTAAATTTAATTTTAAGCAGGGGCAGCTGTTTTAAAGAACCGTATAAAATTTGCGTTTAGAGCTACTATACTATACGCGCGCGTTTATTTTATCCATTTGCGGGGAAAACATATTTAATACAAAATAAAAATGAGGAAAATATAATTTTTCTAAGATTCTTAGTAAAATTACAAAATTTTTTTAAAGATTCCAGATACGTCAAATAAGAAAAAAAAACTTACAAGGAAATAGTTAATTTTCAACTAAGAAAGTCTTGCTTTTAACCTGTTTCGTTTTAACCAAAAAATTGAACTTTTTAGCTAAAGAGACGAATTTTCTACAAAACAGTTAAATTTTTGAACTCCAAAATATGAATTTTCAACCAAATATGTGAACTTTTTACAAAGAACATGAATTTTCTACTAAAAAATATAAATTTTCCACGAAATAGTGACTTTTTCTACGTAAGAGATGAATTTTTAACTAAAATTATGAATCTTCAACGGAAAAATTAATTTAAAAAAGTAGTTTAATTTTTAACCAAGTAATTAAATTTTTACTCAAACTAGAGGAATTCATCCAACAATGACGAATTTTCTAAAAATAGGTAAATCCTTTATTAAAACAGATTAATTTTTAACAAAATACAACGATTTTTAACAATAAAGTTACATTTGCATCCACAGAGATGATTTTTAAATAAAAGGATGAAAACGTGCATTTTTACGAAAGTTTCTTCACCAAGCAGTTAAATTTTAAACCAAAAAGATGAATTCTTAACGAAAAATGTAATAGTTGATAATTAAAAAAAAAAAATTATTTTAAGGAAACAGAGTTAAAGTAATCTAAAAAAATAATAATTTTCGACAAAAAAAATTGAATCCTAAACTAAAGTACATAACTTTTCAATCAATCAAAAAAAACTTGAATTTTTAATCAAAAAATATTACGTTTCTACCCAAGGAGGTCAATTTTCAAACATCCTTTAAACTGACTCGAATTATTCCTAAAATTATGAATAATCTTTGGGAATTAAAAATTTCTTTAATACCGTCCAAATTTTTTGCAAGATTTGTAGAAATCTTTTGAAAATTTCTTTAAGAAATATTTTTTCCAAATAGAAAATCATTTATAATTTTCCCAGGAATCTAAAGAAAAGTTTTTTATTTTCTTTAAACCTTTCAAAATTCTTCTAAAAAACTTCACATTTGTTCTCGAAATCTTAAAAAATTCATACTTGTTTTGCATTTTTTATTTTATTTATTTATTTTTGTACAATCTTTGAAATATTTTTAAATAATTTCAAATCTTTTTAAAATACTCTTAAAACATTATTTTCCTAAAATAAAAATCAATTAAAATTTTCTGAGAGTCTAAAGAAAAGTTTATTATCCTGAAACCTGTCAGAATCCTTAAAAAGCTTCAAAATTTTGTTTCAAAATCTTTAAGAATGTCTGGATACATATCTCTTAAACTTTATCGAATTTTTGTAAAATGTTATGATGTTACGAAATGAAACAATGTTGCATCAATATATTTCCTACGTTCTTTTATGAAATTTTATGACATTATTTGAATTTTTTCAGGAATCTTGAGAAAATCTTATATTCTCTTGAAACCTTCCAAAATGATTAAAAAGCTTCTTTTTTAAAATCTTCAAAAGTCTACATTGTGTTGACATTAGTTTTAACCTTTAAAGATTTAAATTAGTTTGGAAACTTTTCAAACTTCTTAGATTTCAAAATATCTTTTGAAAAAAACAAAGCTTTCCACAAATTTTTGAAAATCTTGCAAAATTAAAAAAATGGTCCTAAACTCTTCCAGATTGTTATGCGAAATATTAAAAAAAAATTAACTTCGTTTACAATTTTCCCAGAAATCTTATTGTCCGTATCGATATGTTTTTGGTTACAATATGAACAATTTTTTTTACCAATAGAGTGGAAATATTCAAAAATTACAGTATAGTAGCAAAGAGGTAAGAACATAATTATTTTCAAATATTCAAAAATCAATTACAATTAAAATTGTCTTTTTTATCAGTTAGGTTTTGAAACATTCGTACAAAAATCTGTGGTAAAATAAAATTACTTATTTGGAAATTTCTATTTACGAAATTAATAGTGCAGACTATGTATTTAATAAGCTAAAAAGTTAGGAATAAACCGAAAGCAGCCACTGAAAGTAATATTCACGAAATTCTAAATATTTTTAATTATACTCTCAAAATTATTGTTATTGAAAACCACAGTTGAACTGTTCGCTGAATGTTTCTGGCTTGATTTTGGATTTTTAACACGTTTGATATTATTTTAAAGATAATCACTCTTGATTCGACACGAAACTAAAGTTAGGTGTGTTTCTACCAATTAATATAATTGATTAAAATTCATTTTTTCATTATTAATGCAACTGTGATAACTGCGTCACTTAATTTGTCAATAAAAAGATTTATAATTTTCTAAAATAATTGACGTAAAATTAGAAGTGTTTTTATGATGACCAACACAAAAATAAAAATAAATGTAAAATTCTGTAGTTTTCTGTAATGCCTTGTAGATTTTTACAGTTTGAATTGTAGAATCTTATATTTTATTGTTTATTTTTTATTTTTTCCACAAAAAAATACAAGAAAAAAGTATGTATTTGTATTTAATTGTATTTTTTGTTAAATTTTATTCATTTCTTTAAAAGAAAGAACCGGTTTAAACCCAAAACTACAGTTGTAGAAATGTTATACTTTCGTGTAAAAATTGTTTCCGCCTGGGGAGCCCTTGAAATTGCAATAGTTTGTTTGACCCTTGACCAGAACTAAAATTGAGAAGAGGGGATGCTCTGAAATTGAGATAACGACGACTCGGTCTGTGAATTACAATGTTCATAATGTTCAATATGTCCATGGATAAGAGGATGTTGGAAATCTAGCACACTGTGTACATCGAGCCAAGCTCGCATTTCCGTAGCATTGTCGCAAATAGAGAGAAAATATGCAGGTCGAGAGTAGAACGTACATATACTGTATACCCCATCAAATAGAGACACACTAGGTGTTTTCTATAGAAACAAGCCACAATCTGTAAACTTACATTTTATTTTTATTTAAAAAAGGAAAGAGCAAAAGAGAAAAGAAATTTTTATCTCTTTAATAAACTGATTTCAGTAATAATTTTCAAAATTTAAATATTGTGCTTTATAAATTAAATAAAAACTAACAGCCTTATTTAAAAATAGTATACTGTAAATTTTTACAATTAAAGTACCGCACAGTATGCCAAACAGGACTTTTTGAAAACAAAAATCGCTTGATAGTTCAATTTTCAACGGATTTTGTTGCATTTTTTTTAATGACCAGGCAGAACGCGTGATTGCTATTTTTTTAAAGCCAAAGTAACATTTTTTGTGAAACTAGCATCATTATATGAACGCTATACGCGCGGGTAGTATTCCGTTTTGAGGAAAAATAATTTTTAATTGAAAATAATTATTTATTTGTTTGAATCTAAATTCGAGCTTAAATTATAGGTTTTCGAACAGTATTATCAGTCTGTTTGTAAAGTTATATAAATATAATATTCCCAAAATTCTTGAGAAAATTTAAAAATATTTTTTGAAGGTTTTAGGCATGTTAAAAAAAATACAGAAAATTCCGGAGAAAATTTGTTTATTATAGTGGGCTTTACCAAATTTGAGAAAGAATCGGATTCAGTTTGAAATCTTTCTAAGTTTTAAAATATTCGTAATCTTCAAAAATTCCAAAATTAATAATATGCTTTAAAAATGACTTAAATTATTCCTAAGATTTTCAATAATCTTTTAAAATTAACAAACTGCCTTAATATCTACCAGACTTTTTTCACACTTTTACTACACAATTAAAAATTGTTATAAATAGAATAATAAATGAAATAAAGTACTTTTATGTGATGAACTTTTTTTTATTTTCTCTTTCGGTAATTTTAGTGAAGAAAATTTTATTTTCCGTGATTTTTCAATTGACGAATATCCAAGCTTATAAAAAATAATAAACTACTCATCCCTAATTTCAGAATGGCTAGACAGTCCATATTTTAAAATCTTAAGAAAACTTTTTTTTTTCTTAAAATTCTAAAATATTTTCAATTTTTTAAATATTATTGAAATTGTTTCTAAACTTTAAATATTTTTAAAACGATTTGCATTATTATTAACTTTTTTTTAATGCTCAAAATATATCTTTTAAAATAAAAATAATTTTAAATTTTCCTAAGAATCTCAAGAAATTTCTTTAATTCTCTTGAAAACACGATTTTTGTTTGTAAAATATTGTAATTTCCTCCAAAATTGAAAAAATTTCTTTTAAGTTTTTTACATTCTGGTTCCAAACTTTAGGAAATAATTTTAAATGCTGTAAAACATTTTTCACTTTTCTCTTAAAATTAATTTTTCGAAATAAACACTCATTTGGAATTTTCCAAGGAATCTTAATGTTATATATTTCATTCCACTTTGATCGAAAAAATAAAACTTGTGTTATTATAAATATATATCAATAGTGTATGTTTAAAAAATGGTATTAAAAATTGAATTGTACTGTTAATATTGTATTGGTATTTTATTTAATATCTATAAAATTCTGCTGTTGTTATTAAACGTGAGAAAAAAATTTTCAGCATGATTTCAATTAAATGTTAGAAAAACGAAATTATTTCTGCGAGGCGTGCCGAAATGATTAAATCCAACCTTGAAAAATCAAACAACAGAATTTATTGTATTTATCTAATTTTGATGAAAAATTAAAAACGGTTATAATTTTGGTGCAAACTATCAATATGACAGTAAAAATGAACACATACGTTAATTTAAATTGTTTAAAAAAGAAAAGTTTTTCTGCAGAAAACGTAACCTTTTTGTGTTAAACTTCACCTAATCTTGCTGTCAAATGATTCAGTTTGCGTCATGGAGTAATATGTAGTAAGGGGCCCAAATACTGTGTCACAAATTTGGTAGCAATTTTTCCGGGCATAGTTCGAGGAGGACGTACGCTGAATTGTAAAGTTTCGCCTCGTTTAAAGTGGAATATCTGTGACTGAATATCTGAAATTATATTTTTTGCTTACTGTAGTCTCCGTAACGTTTCCTTCTTCTCGCTTTATGCAAATAAAGTCCAAATCAAATTCACAAGTACATAATCTCCCATTTCACAACAAAACATTTGCAGCTGTCAGCTGTCAGCTCTCAGCTCTCGCAGATATTTCACTCAAAACGAAGCGAACCTTTACAATTTAGCGGACGCAAACCCCTAAACTGTGTCCGAAAATTCGAATCATTTTTCATTCGCGCGCGCATTGTCTTTTGGTGTCCTTACTATTACTTCATGGTGTGCGTGAAAAAAATATGCACGTAGTTGAAAACGAAACGCAGAAGAAGATGATGATTTTGTTGCAACGCAACTTTTGTTCTAGGTGGACTTAAATGTTTCAATATCTACAGACTAAAACATTATTCTGAGAAATGTATTCTATTCTTTTGTGAAGTAAATCTTGTGTGTGGCTATTTTGCTTTTAAGCACGTTTTGAGACATGTCTTAAGAACAGGTTAGTGCAATAAAAGAGATCAAATTTACGGTTACGCGTCGAATCCATATCACTTCAAGAGAGCTAAGCACATAGATCCAGTGCATTATTACACAATGTCAAAACTAGAACAATGCCAATTCTTTTGTTCTAAACTAGATTTTTTAAAACCTGCTTGACATATAATTGTGACGACCTTCTATCAATGACTATAATTTATCAAATTATTATTTTTACTCGTATATGTCAAAATCCAATGTAACTATACACTACCTGTGGAAAGGATATCGTTACGCCTACTTTTAGGCATTTGCTAAAGTTGTTTTTATTTTGATGATACACAATAACATTTTTCTCTCCCATAATGTCCATTTACATAAAAAGGGCGTGAAAAAGCTATAGTTATTTATACCATTTAAAAAAAATCAGTTTAAATAATGTGATACTTTAATTAAATAAATAAATTTAGTGTAGAGTGCAAAGCTTTATTTGACTTTATATTACTTATAGTCAGAAGGTTCAGGCTAAGTCGACTTAATTTGAAATTTTGCTGCAATATTCTTTTATAACATAATTTAATTTTTTTTTTTAAATTTGAACAAATAGT
>JAAAKG020141525.1:0-11838 GCA_010014905.2 Druon quercuslanigerum | reverse complement strand
AAATACACTCAGAAAAAAGATTCTTTGATTCAAAAAAACTTTCTTTTAATTAAAGAAAAATATTCATCGGCAAATCCTATAAAAAATTACTTACAATACAAACCGATTAAAGTCCTAAGACATTTATTATTTCGTGAAGTTTTAAGAGTAGGAAAAAGACAAAAATGAATGCAATATCTTCTTTTATGACTAACAAAATTGATTTTTTGGGCTCCAATTACAATTCCTGTTTATGTGTATACTTCCATTTATCTGAGAGAAAGATATTTATCTTACTCATATTCTCCGCCTTCCAGCTCTTACAAAACTCACAAAAAGTAAATGTATACTGAACTTTCGACGCGAATATTTAATAAATATTCTTGACATTAAAAATAATCAAATGAGAGAGTGATAATAGAACATTCAAATGAAACATTACAAAAAAAATTTGACATTGAAGTAAGAAAATTCAATACCACTTGGGGCATAGCCAATTTTTGGCCCAGCACTGGTCGTTTCTCACAAGCGGTGAGAATTTTGCTGGTTAGTACATGCCTCGCAGGGCAAACCTTGGCTTTTGCTTGTTAATGCAAGAGATTTCTAATGCGAATCTATAATTTTTGCTCCCAGAAGGAGCAAGGGTTACTGAGCGAAAGTGTAACCTCTACTCTTGCGAGAAACGCAGTGCACAATGCGAGCTGTATCTAGCGCTCGCTACAAAGTAGAGATTACTGGATGGCATTGTTAAATTATCTCTCATCCCCATTCGATTTGGATACGGATTTAAAATTTTACAGAGTAAATCTTGCACTTTGATGCAGCGAGGTTCACTAATTTCTGCCAAAGTGTAAGAATTAATCTATGGTTGCACGAAAGGCTCCGTTGCTGCGCCGCTGAGTAATATTTCATCACTTTTACGAGTATATCTTACAAAGTACTTTTTTTGTTCTAACATTCGTTATTATAATTATGAAATTATTTGAATGAATGTCACAAATTGTGGATTAACTTTATTATTTAACAGTTGATAAGTTTGAAATATTAAAATAGTAAAACATTTAAAACTGCTACACATAACATTACAATTATAATTTGCGAAATAAATATTGTTTCATTAATAAAATATGAATGTTTGTACACGTTTTTTATTTAAAGTGGTGATTTTTCGAGCTAATTAAGCCTTGTAAATGTGAATTTTACAGATTTTTAATTTTTCTAATTTTTTTGAAATTTTTGGGGAGTAATGTGAAACTTTCTGGGTCTCTTTCAAATATTTTATATTTGGACCAGAAACACGATATTTTGTTCACTCTCAGATTATTAAACATTAAACGTTTAGAACTGAAAATTGTTTAAATTTCAGACAGTCTTGATAAACGAATATTTATTTTTGAAATTTTTAATTTAATTTTTAACCTGCAAGGTAAATGCAAGATTGATGAACGGTTGACGCAAGATTTTCCCATAGACAATGCAAGGTTTCAAGGTTTCCGTAACGTTACAGCAACTTTTTTGCAAAATTGCAGGAAATTGCCTGCATGTTTTCTTAAATCATTCAGAGCAAAGGCGTTTTAAGATGACAGCAACCTTAAAATAATCTTTCTGCAAGTTTGCTGCCACCTTGCCGCTGCCTGCTTTACAAACTATGTTTTACGTTTTTACTTTATGACAAAATTTTTTTTAACTGACGGCGACCTTTAGGCGTGCTTTTTTTGTTGTTTAAATTGATACTATCCTCAATGAGATGAAATTTTGACCAATTTTCGAGAAAAATGCATTGTATAAGTTGCGATCGCATTTTCATCCAACCAATGCAAGATTCTTTCGAAGCCTTGGTAGCTCCGTGATTGAGCGTTTGGCTGATATCCGCAAGGTTGCGCGTTCGATTCCCGTGAACCGTAGTTTTATTTTTTTATTTTGTATTTATCATAACGCTTGCTGATTCCATGTTTGAAAAAATTTAATATAATTAAGCCATTTGATGACTATTTATTTATTATTTTTAACAAAAAATCTAGACAGTTGTGCATTTTATAAAAAATCTTTATTTTTAAAATAGTTTCTAGTATTTACGTTTATAAATTAAAGAAGGAAAAAAATGTTGAAAACAAAAATTTCAAGAATAAATACAAAAGTAAATTGTTTTTCCGCAAACTACAAAAAAATCCATAAATAATAGACAGATATCTTTAATACGTTAAAATACACATTCCAGACACTTTTAATTCTTCTTCGTAAATATTTGTGAAATGAGTCACTGCATCCACTGTTATTTCGTATTTATTATTGGTATTTTCATTTAAAACACTTTTTTCCTACTCTAATTTAAAAATATAAATTCTTGTAATTATTGAAATATTAAGAATTTTAATAAACTGCACAATCGTCCAAACGAGCGATAATAAAAATACGATAAACAAATTTTTGATTAAAAATAAGGCATAAATAATCATTAAATAGCATTATTTAAATATATTTTAATAAAAACTAGAATAAACAAATATTTTCATCAAACAAAAAATAAAAAATAAAATTATTCATAGCGAGAATCGAACGCAAAATCTAGCGGCTATCAGCTAAGCACTCTACCAAGGAGATCATACCGACGATTCGAAATAATTTTACATCGGCTCGATGATCATCCGTTTGCAATTTTTAAAATGAATTTTTCTCGAAATTGGGTCCAAATTACGTCTTTTTGATTTTTCTCAGAAGAACTCTGGTATGTACCTTTTATTGAGGCAAGTATAAATTAAAACAAAAAAATGTGTCCGCCTCGCGGGTACATTTTCAGCGTGCGCTACGCGCACGACTTGCAGGTTTGGGTGCGCCCGGGGCGCGTGACTGTTGTTTCTCGCGCTTCGCGTTCGATACCGTATTTATATCGCGCTAGGCACTCAGTCTCTGTGCACAGACTTTTTAAAACTAAAGGTCAAAGCATCGAAAACAGTTATTTCATGATTGTGAATTCTCTTTTGTTAAAGCTCCTTCGGCTTTATCGAACACATTCTCATCACGTATCTCGAGCTTCGCACTTGATTTTATCCCTGAAATTGGATATAATTCTCATAAATGTATATTATTAAAATTTATAACATGCATTGGTATTAAAACAGACGTAGTTTCATAGTCTCGTTTAAAAAAATACCCATTCTTTGAAAAAAAATTTTATTAAACATTTGATGGCAACTTTTTTCGTTTTTCTATAAACTAAATTTGCTAATATTCAATGTTATCTTTGAACAAAGGTAATCTATTTATTTCTTCTTAGCTTGAGTCGTGTGTCGAAAAACTTAATTTTTGTATTTTTAATGTTTTTTACGAATAAAACAAAAACTACGTGTCCTCAAAAAAAGTGATTTATAATAAAGTTGTAGATATTTTTGGGCGCAGAGTGTTTATCTTATCATCTTCTTCGTATCTTGCATAGTTTGATTGCAAAATGGAATTTTTTATATTTGATCATTTTTTGCGCTGTCAAAATTTGAAGTTTCAACTTTTCTAACAAAACTGAAAAGTTTTTATAATATTCTTTTAGGGCTTTCAAAAATTAAAATTTTTCTTCTTCGTTATGAAGAGAAAGTTATCGTCTTTTCAAGTACTATCAATAAAGGTACAGAGAATTTTTGAATAATGAAAAAAAGAGATCTCAAACATTTTCGACAGGCGCTCACTTAATTTTTTGAATTTTTATACAAATTGGCTGACTAACGAACTTGACCTGCATTGGTCGACGATAAACGTGTATACCAAAGGCCAATCTAATAGATTAATTTTTTCAAAAGTTATTGTGCTGACAGAAGGTCAGACATAAAGGCAGACAGACATACAGACAGACAAATCTAATACCTTGTTTGATGAGAATGTGAAAATGAATTAATTTGTTATGAATAATTTTTGGATAGTTCTGTTTTTGGTTTTAATCGTAAGAAAATAGCATTAGTAACATAAAAAAATTTAATTTTTTAAAACCCCACACACGAAACGAAAAAGAAATTAAAAGACAAAAGTTGTGATGAGAATGTGCCCATGCAACGGGCAGATTTTTTTTACTGGTAATGATGTTTTTCACGAATAAAGCGAAAACTACGCATCCTATCAAAAAGTGATAATTAACAAATTTATAGATCTTTTCAAATGCACAATTTTTGTCTGTACATATTTTATCGTGTTTCGCATGGTTTGACCAAAAAATGTAATTTTTGGATTTTCAATTATTTTTTATGCTCTCAAATTTTGAATTTTCAATTTTTCAAAGAAATTCAAAAAGTTGTTATGATTATCTTGTAGGGCAATCAAAAAGCAACATTTTTCTTCTTATTACATTTTTTTTATATCGATAGTTATTTGGCTTAAAACGGTCATTTTCGTGTTTTTTTTTAAATTCTGTAAATTCTATAACTCTGGTAATTTTTGGTTTAATGAAAAATTAATTAGAATGAATTATTCGAATTTTTGAATACTATAAACATGTGTTCAGAAAATTTTTGAATTTTGAAAAAAGCGGTCTCAAAAATATTTATCATGCGCTCACATTTTGACTTTTTATCCAAAATGGGTGGTTGACCAACTTGACCTTCAGTTTAGGACACTAAAAGAGAGTACCAAAGGCCAATCTAATAGAATGACTTTTTAAAAGTTATCGTGCTGACAGACATACAGACATACATACAGGCAGATACATTCGTAAAAATCTGTTTTTCGGATTCAGGGGTCTCAAAACGTGGACATTTGACAAAAACTGAGGTGGTCAAATTTGACACAAATCTAATAGCTTCTCCGACGACGAGAATGTAAATAGCAGACCTAAAGTTGTGAGTCTGAAAATATGAAGTTCAGAAATAAAATAAAATTATCCTTAATTCCTATTAAATTTCTGAAATGCTGACTGGATGTTATCAAATAAAGAAAGGTGGTAAAAAAATAAAAATGTGTAGAGAAAAAATATATTCAGGAGGCTTTATCCAGTCGCTTAAGAAAATAAGTTGTGCGTTGAGCGTACGTATTTTCATAAGAGAAAATGCTTTTCTCCATAATATTCCTATACTCTAGTAACCATAAGGCTAGACGTCTTAAAACCCTCAAAGTAGTGTAAACTCTTGTATATTCTATTACTTTAATTTTGTGGCCAATATTCTGCCAATGGCTCCGAATATTAGACTTTTTTAACAAGAAATATGTGAAAACTCTTAAATTGCGAAGACGAAAATGTGTGCGGCTGATTGAAAATGATAATATTCTGCAAATTCAAATCATAAACGAAACAATAAGTACTCTTAAAAATAAAGTACATATTTTGGGTAATTTAAAAACTACGTAAGACTGTCCGGGGGGAGGGGAGTTGACGCAGAATATAACATCCCACATAAAAAATATTAATATGAATAACAATTTTTTGAAATAAATGAAAAAATGAAAATTATAGGTTCTCTTTTACAAGTAGAGAATCTAAATACAGACTCGTCACGTATTCCCCTCTTTCACCCTTTCCTTCAAGAAAATCGCTTTTTCCAATAAAAAACAAAATTTGTTTTTCATTTGTGAATAAAAACTAACTATCGTGTGGGTGATTATCATCTAATCGATTTCGATTATTACAATTTCCAAAAGTAAAAGAAATTATCCACAAAATCGCAATGTATTTATAAAATGACGCATATTCAATACATTATTGTTACAAAAATTTAAATAAAAAGATTTCTTTCAAGAAATTGAAGAAAAATTGTTTGGCCATTATTAAATGAATCATGTGTTTATCGACTCTATTTAAAAATCTTTTATTTAAGGTTAAAAAGAAATCTATTTTTTTTCATTTAACTGAAAATGTACCTATTCCATGACTGTTTAAACTTTGATATTTTCTCGTGCCGGAAAGCCATATTAAATTTTTGTCATAATTTTCGTCGTCTTTTATTAAATAGTTTTATTTGTTTATTCTCATATTATGTCAAACTCATGACAAAATTACTCAGTAGTTAATTATTGATAAAAATCAATATAACATTAAGCCTAATGCTTAAAATTTTTCTTCATTGTATCACATAAAATTAGATAGTTGCTATCATCAATTAAGACCATTGAGCTCACTATAAAAAAATGTAATTTAAAAAGTTTGCGTAATTCTATTATATATTTGAAAACTAGCTGTTGAAAAAACATTGAAAGTTTTGCTTCCCGTTAGCAAATTTATTTGCCTCCCCAAAGAGGAAACATTTGTGATTTTTGAAATAATAGAGAAACTATTGTTTTTATTTTAATCAATTTAAGAATAAAAATATTTTTTTTAAATAAATTACTACAATGTCAGAAATTTTCTTAAAATTGATGTAAAAAATTCATTTGTTGAGGACAGAATGCTATTTTTGATTTTGTCAATACACAAAATTATTTCTAAATTATTTCACGGAAGAAATATTTATGAATTATAACATAATTTTTTTGCATTGTTCGTTATGAATCCATCTGTTTTTAGTTAAGAATTAAATTAACTGTTTACAAGATAAAATCTTTTGTTAAAAATTAATTTTCGCTTTTTGGAAAATTCGTTATTTCTGTAAAAGAAATTCATCTTTTTGGCATAAAATTCAACTATACCAGTTGAAGATTCATGATTTGAGTTCAAAATTCATAATTTTGGTTAAAAAATAATTTCTTTAACCAAAAAATTAATTGTTCCATTTTTAGTTGAAAATTGATTATTTCTAGTTCAAAGTTAAACAATTTGTACGCACACTGACCTTTATAATTGAGAACTCCACTATTACGTTGAAAATTCAAGTATTTTGTAAAAAAATTTTTTTTTCAATATTTATCTTTTTCTTTTAAAGTTATTCTTCTTGTATAAAAATTCTTCATTTCGGTAAAAAAAACAAGAATTCCAGTTATATATTCGTCCTCTTAATTTAAAATTCATCTTTGAGGTTTTAAATAAAATTGGTTAGCTGAAAGTTGATGAAAATTATGACAGTTGCATACTCCTTAATTTTAGTCAAAAATTTCATCTTTTTGGTTAAAACTTCATTTTTTGACTAAACAATTTTAAATTCAATTTCTGTTTAAAAAGTTATTCTTCTTGAATGAAAAATCGTCTTTTTGGGTAGAAATTGATCTTTTAGCAAAAAATCAATTATTCTAGTTAAAGATTCATCATATTAGTTAAAAATTCATATTTCTATTTAAAAATTCAACTATTCAAATTAAATATTTACAATTTTATTTAAAAGATTTACCACTGTTAGTTTTTTTGTTGAAAGTTAGTTTTTTGTAAAAGTAATATTTTTAACTAAAAGTTTAACTAATTTCAATTGAAAATAATTACAAATCACAAATCCTTAAATAATTTTTATAATTTTTGCTAAAAAACTACAAGCAGTGTATAATGATACATAATATACATAAGATTAGAAATAATATATAATCTGGGAAAAAATTGGATTGTATCTAAACTCCCGAAAAATTGGAAAATTGCAATAAATTTCAATTCATTTTTAAACGTATTTGTGTTTATGATAGCAAACGATTTTAATGCATCTTAATTTTTTTTATTTTAATGAATTACAACGTTCTCATAAATTTCATTGAGATTGGTCTGAAAAAATTTCCTTGCTGAGGAGAGAATAATATTTTGGATTTTGTGAATACACAAAATATCATAGTTTACAGGCAATATGCTGCCGTAGGTCTTAGGAAGTCACTTTTAAGTCAGTTCATAAGCTTTGGTTTTTTGGTGCGACGTAAAAGGGATTTCCACAACTCTACAGGGAAAAACGCGTTGAGTTAGGCCTTTTTCGCTTGAAAATTCAAAAATTTTGTAGAAATTTTTTTTTCTTGACTGAAAAATATTTTCTGATTTAAAATTTGTCTTTTCGGGTCGAAAACTTATCTCTTTTAGTAGAATTATGATATTTTTTAGTTAAAAGTGCAACTTCTTGGTTAAAAAGAACTATTTTATGTTTAAAGATTCAACTATTGCGTCGTAAAATTTTTTTTGTTGAAATTAATTGTTTTTAACGCTCAAAACTATTACAGTTATAATATCAACTATTCAATTTTTAATCAAGAATGGACTATTTTTTTAATTAAAAATGAAAAAATTTTCTCGATAAAATAAAAACGAATGTATTTTTTGTTAAGCATTAATATTTTTTGATTAAAAATTTAGGTTGTGAAGTTAAATTTGAACTTATTTGACAATACAAATATTTTGTAATTAAACGTTAATTTTGGTTAATTTAGTTAATTTAGAAAATTCAAATGTTTGGTTAAAATTTAATCTATTTTGTTGTAACCTTGTCCGTTCATTTTGCTTGAAAGTTTAACTGTTTGGTTGTAAATGCAATTTAAATATGTTACTATTTGGTTAATAATACAGCTGTTCGTCGTTGAAGTTAATTTTGCTTTGTTTGAAAATTCGACCATTTGGCTGAAAAATCAGAATTTCTTTTTAATTAATAGTTTTTTCTCGATTTTTTAACTATTTGGTTAAAATCTATACATTTTGTAGAAAATGCAGCTTATTTCAACTTACAATTTTCAGCATTTCATAATCAATTCAAAATAATACCTATATATTAATTAAATAAAAAAAACTTCCTCCATAATTCCTCTATTTCCATGAAAAAAATTATCCTATTTCCCTTTTTTAAAAATTATAAATTTTGACTGCAAAGCCTGTTCAAATATTACGTCAGGGGGAGGGGGGTAAAAAGTGTTTTAAATAGCTTAACTTAGTTTTTGAACTGTGTCTTCATAATTTTTTCAGATCTTGTTGGATTTTTGTGGCGAACAAAGCCTAATTATAAAGTTTTAAAGAGAGGTAAATAATTAAACTTTTTGTAAGTCTCGGTTTGATGTTGTAAATATTTTTTAGTACTCTTCGTGAATGTTAATTGGGAAATAAAATGATCGTTGGTCGTTCCCTGGGACAAGTTGCATTCCATACCGTACTCGATCGATTTCGGCAATTAATTTAATTCCTCGTTACTATAGATAATTAACGTGTCACGCGCAGACTTTGCACACGAGAGGTCAGAAAAGCGGTGTGCAAGGTCGAGACTTCACCATCTCTTTGCTTATAGTCTACCTACGGGTCGTGGCAATTAACTCCTCTAATTGCCAGGACAATATGGATAAAATAAATAGTAACGTTGTCTAAGGACAATAATTTTTTAACGAGGTGTAATTCACTCTGCTAGTTTTGGGTCTAAAAAAGTTAGTAAAAAAAATAAATTAACCAGTTTTCTTAAAGCCTGGATAGTTTTACACTTCCCCACATTTTTACACAGACTGTTCAAGGTTGAAGTTTAAATCATTGACAACTATACTTAGGTGTTTTTGAATTCTGTTTTGTTAAAGCTCTTTCGGCTCCTTGCTCCTTCTCCTCCTTCTCCCCTTTCTCCTCCTTCACGGTTCTTGAATTACCTATGTAACAAATTTTGCCGTCAAAGGTCTTAATGTATATTGCATCATGTACAAACCTTTTAAAACTAAAGGTAAAATTATTGAAAACTGTACTTTGGTGATTTTGAATTTTCTTTTGTTAAAGCTTCTTCAGCTCCTTGTTCCTTCTTCTTCACTTTTCAATCGCCTCACCTTCTCCTGCTTACTTAATGTCAAATATTTGAATTTCTTTTATGTAATTTTCTTATACATTTAAATTTATCATTTAAATAGTATTTTAAAAATAAAAACTAAAACTTTGTGTCTTGTCAAGAACTGATCAATCACAACTTTGTAGATCTTTTTTGAATGAAAAATGTTTGTCTATTCAAATTTTTTATCTTGCATAATTCAACTGGAAATGAGATTTTTTAAAAGTAGATTTTGAACGATTAAAAAAACTATGCGCCTTATCAAAAATTGATTTGCAAAAATTTGTCAAAAAAATAGTCGCAAGATAATTAGTAGTTTTTTTTGAGATGAATAATGTGTCTTCCTTATATTTTTTTCACATCTCGTATACTTTCGCTGAAAAAGAGAATTGTTATTTTTTTAAAATCATTTTCGAGGTATAAATTCAGAATCTTTTGCAAAAAATGGCTTATTAATGAACTCTTTCTTTTGTTTTTGGCTTGAAAACAGTGTGTCAAAGGAAAATTGAATCTAATAATTCTTTCAAAAGTTATTGTGTCCATAAACGACAACATCAAGAACGGTAGCGGCGACGACAGACACCGAAATAAAATCCATCATTGAGAGCGACAAAGTTGAAATTTTATCAAATCTGCGAATGTAATAATAAATAAATGGCGAAAATTGACTTGATCTGAACAAAAAAAGTGGTGAAATTTAAAAAATAAAAATATGTACCTGCGTCAGGATCTGTACCCCTGCGACTACGCTCGCTAATTGGGGAATAAGCAATTAATGTAAAAATCAAGAGTGCGATATGTGGGTACAAATCTGCAGCAGAACAAAATAAAACTCAGAAAAAAGTCGTCATGAAACAAAAAAGCATCGTCCTCTTGCGCGATTCCTCTGATCGCGAAATGATGTTTTCTGAAAGGATTTCCTGCAAAGATATTCTTACTCAGACAAATGAAAGTCCTCTTAATCGTAAATTGAAGAGGAAAATCGTATCAAATTATTTTTAGAGCTTTTTTACTTTCACAATTTCTGACAAAGTGATTTATTAATAATTTTTAACAAATATTCAATCGTTTACAAAAAATTCAAATGACACATATCATCTGCGAATCAACTTTTGTTAGAAAATGAGACTTGTTTTCATTATCTAATTGACAGTCTCTATACTTTCCAACGGGCGTGGTCTGACAGGTCGTTTAGTGTATCGAGAAATACTAAAAAGTCAAGTTGGCCGCAATGTCCCTTCACAAAAAAAATAAGTTCAACAAGATCAGGGCTACTTGTTTTAATGAATAACTTCCGGTGAAATCTTAATGAAAAATAAATTGTTATTATATTTTCGATTTTATAGTATATTTCTAATTGAAAATACTTTTTACTAACATACTGTATTACATTATATTTCATCTTACTGGTTACTCTTTATTTTTATATTTTACTGGAAGGTATTATATTGTATTTTTCGCATAGTTTTAATTTTATATATGGCATATGGGGTAATGTCCACCGTGGGAGTCTGTAACCCATACGTGGCGCGTCCCCAGGTGGCGGATAGGGGAATGCTCGCTGGGAACAGAGGGTAGGGCCGAAATAAGATAGGCCCCGCGGACCAAATAGACTGGGTGAAGGATACACCGAGAAAAAACCACCCAAGTTAAGGTGTTAACAAACGCGCCGAGGACTGCATGGCACCAGGGTATGGTGTTCCAAACGGTGTCTCTAGCATACCAGGTCGCCTCCTAGAGTACTTAGACCTTACCCCCGCATGCGGGGCTCTTCGGGGGTGGGCCTTTACTTCCCTAGCTACTCGTGGGAATATTATGGAGCATCATTGACATAAAGAAGTTAAAGAAGTGAACAGGAGCGTTTACGAGGAGTTGCGTGGTCCTTTGGACGTAACGGAGGAAGGTGACAAGTCCGTCAATAAAAGGGACGTAGCGGAGATGGGGGCGACACTAATGGAGCAGCATCTTCTTCTCGTCGATTTAGAGGAGAAAATCAAGGAACTGCGAAATTTCAGCCGCACAAAGGCGAATATGTGGCTTCCAATTAGGGAAGGCCTAAAAGAAACGGAGGATCTAATGAAGAAACTGCGCGATAAGTCCATTACGAGCGAGGGGCTCTATAGGGACCTTATTGAAAATGTTGAAAAAACTATTAGGATGAGAGTGTTGGCCAGAAAGGAGAAAGCAACGGCTAGGAAGGGTACAAGCCAAAGCTGCACTCAGACTGAAGAAGCCGTGGTAGCTCCCACTTCCGACGATAGGAAGC
>JAAAKG020141524.1:0-11838 GCA_010014905.2 Druon quercuslanigerum | reverse complement strand
ATATTGCACTTTTAACTACACGTAACCTTAAACTTTGGGCGTCTTATCATATGATGGCGCCTAAATAATATGGCGCCAAGTGTTAAGGAAGAATTTCGTGTTGACCAATCATAGTCGCCGTTACAATAGAAAGACGTAGAAACTAGACTTTATTGCGAACAGAGTATACTATTAGCTAACCAGAGGTTTAAAATGCTTGGTGGAACGCATCGCTGGTTAACGCTCATTTAGTTTCACACGTGGATATATTATTATGAATAAAATTTAGTACATTATACCATATAGTGCATTTATTCATTAGGTTTGGTTAAACAATCAACAAATTTTATCGGTTCATAGCAAAAAATCATTGCAAAATAACTGGCTGTTAATTCCACGAAAAAGCTTCATTTTATTTATAAATTGTTCACTGTCATCAAAATGTTCTTGAAGATCTAGAAGCTAGTTATTTACAGTTAATTGCATCGAAAATATCAAATTTGTATACTCGAGAAATGGCTAAATAGTGTATTTGTTAATTAAGATAGTTTAAACACTTATTAATTATTATTTGGTGGTCAAACATCATACTCAGGTTTTATTTTCAAGTAAAATGTAATTGATTCCATATAAAATACGTTATTTATTGAATAAAAAATATCTGATATGGATATTTGTTTTAAAAAATTTCTTTTAATATATCAAAAATATATATTATATTTTATTGATTTAACTAAAGAAATATTTTTGTCCATAAATTGTTCAAATTTAGTGCGAATCAAGTAACGAATCTCCGCCAATTTCCGCACGACATGGTCTCTTACCGCGGACATGGTCTCTTACTGACACGAAAGGCCATTTAAGGCCAACGTCATCTTGGACGATCGAACTGCCTAATGCTCACTACCGCACAGACTTTAGATCATGACTTTATACCCTGCATTCCCAAAACCAGTAATGCGAATTTAAAACAATTTTAATTAAACTTGTTCCCACCTTCAAACTATCCAAAATCACTTACCGGTAATGGAGTAGACGTCACGCACTAGAAAGAGTTTGAAATTATCCACACATAATGAGAAAAAGGTGTCACGTCCAGGAAACTTAAAGAGAATAGTTTCTCAGTAATTTTCAGAGACTCAAATTTTGGTATTCGTTCGCTTTAGCGACTTTTCACAGAAATCCTTTACAGTTTCTATTGCACGTGGCACGTATACCACTGGTCGAACACAGAGTGAGGGGCGACACTGGGCATATTGGTTCGGCGCGTAAAGCCACGGTAACTGGCCATTTTACCTTGTTTGTGCTATCGCATTGTCTGTAATTTATGACGAGTCACGTCATTAAGATGCGCAGCGGGCATGACGCAAGCAGTCGTCGGGTGCACCTATCTACCGAAAAATACTTTAGCTCGTGCAGATTCGCCACCTCATTGAGAGGCGATGGGTTAAGAAAGTTCAATCTGGCCTCCCTTTTCGCGCAGCCTGATGGACAATTGCCTGCGTCAATCTCTGTCACCCTGCCTGCCTCATCTCTGCCGTT
Source organism: Druon quercuslanigerum (assembly GCA_010014905.2). Lineage (NCBI taxonomy): Eukaryota > Metazoa > Arthropoda > Insecta > Hymenoptera > Cynipidae > Druon > Druon quercuslanigerum. The sequence goes on along the minus strand of JAAAKG020141524.1, from coordinate 10,317 downwards.
GGCTGGCAGGGCGACAGTAATACCGCCCGGGCTTTGCCTCCTATTAGGCTGAGCCTCTTTAGTTATGCCCGGAATCAGCGCGCAAACGTGGTTAAGTGAAACGACATTCTAGCCGCTAGCCAACATGAACCCTGGAAATTTCTTGGGGCTTTCACCTCCTTCTTCCTTCTCACAAGGGCGTCATGTATTTACATAAGGGCAAGAGTTACTTTAGTATTATTATATATAATTTAACCGAACTGGTCTTTTAAGAACAAACATTCTCCAAAAATTCAAGCAACTTCCGCTTGTGAGTCTTGATAAACGACCCTCAACGTCCGCGGTGAAAAAACTTGTATTAACCAATAGTTACAATTAAATTCTTCAAGCTCAAGCAACACAGTTCTAATAACCCCAATACAGTTATTTTCAGAAAGAAATGGAGCGCTTTCGAAGTCTCTTCCGACTCGAACCCTCGTCGTCCTCCCGTTTGGCCCAAAGTTTGAGATTCGGTTCTGTGGCCCAAACGATTTCGTCCTCCGGTTCCCCTTACCCTTCCGAGGCATAGATCCTAAAAGTTCCCAGTATAAAGCTGCCGCCTATTTTGTCGTATGTTCCTCATCCTCATCCTCATCTCTGTTTTAAACTACCCTCTTGAGATGCTAATTTATAAATGCCGAGTGAGAAAACCTTGAAGACCACGTACAACCGTTCAAATAGAACTTTGCTGGCTTCTTTACGAGGTCTTCTACACTGAACGTAACCTCTGTGCGACCCCGGTTATAGTACTTGGGTTATCGCAAAAACGCCTGATCACGATGCTTTGTTATTAGGTCTCCTAAATGATTAAATCGTCGAAGGTGACCTTGATATTGGCTTCATTCGTCTGCTTGAGAGGAGACACCTCCATTCATTTTGTATACAGGTCCTAATGTACAAACAGATATTAAAGACCCTTTTTCCTTCTCGGAAATGGATCCATCACGTCCGTGGCAACTACAGCCGACGGCTTCTGGATTAAATGGTGGCCTATTGAACCTTTTGGACCTGACTGGTCCGATTCGATCTATGATGATCTATGACCTATTGATGAAGGTGCTTCTGTCTTTAAACATTCCCCGCTAATAGTAGCGCGACTTTGCTCTATAGAAAGTCTTTGCAATGAACATGTAGACAGTTTCCGGGTTTCCAAGCACCTTCCTCATCACATTATTAATCTGGACTTGAGGTACGACTAGTGTACAAGCGTCCAAATCCTCCAGAATATTCTCCGATAGGGGGTTATGTTGGTAACAATATAACCGAACGACAACCACTTTCTAACACCTATATTTAGCGGAAGGCCCTATGACTGCTTGACAGCGTCTCTCGTACCATTCGTCCTTCACTCGCTGCATCATTGCTAACTCAAGGTCATCATATTTTTCGTAGAACTGCGATAGCGTGCCCAAAATATGGTGCATCGCCCCTTTCCTCTTCATTACCACGAAGTCATAGTCCAAAACATGGAGGGCTCATCTTGCCAATCAGCCAGATGGATTCCGAACATTGCAGGCATCTTAGGCTACTATGGTCGGTGACTCTGAACGCTGAATAGTGAAAATAATGTTGAAGTCCAGATACGCCAGAACAGGTGATAAGATTAAAGCCTTTTTAAGTATCTGGAACGCCTCCTCTTGTTCTTCGCCCCAAATGCATGTCAGGCTTATCTCAATTTCACAGGTTAAGGGTTCGAAAATTCTAGCATAGTCCTTAATGAAATACCCATACCGAGATATTGCTCCTATGAATCGGCAGACTTGTCTCAATCTAACCGCTCGAGGGTATTCTAATATTGGCCTTAGCTGCTCCTCGTCAAAGTTGAGACCTGTCTGATTCTCTAAAAATCCCAGATATTGGACTTGTAGCTTAAATAAGTCGCGTTTATCAGGGTTGAAAATCAACCCGGCTTCCTGAACCCATTTGCTGATTTTGTCTGACCAATAGAGATGCTCCTCGAATATTTTCGTTACGTCTATTATGTCATCTACATGCGCGCAGACGCACGTCCTCATTTCTGGTGTTACTACTTTGTTTAGTAATCTCTGTAACGTCGTAGGTACTCCCTTAGGACCGAATTTCATTCGCCGATAATGGTAGAAAACCTTAGAAGGTATTATAAAGGCGGAATTTTCCTCGCTCTTCTAAGCCAGAGGAATTCGGAGATACGCTTTCTTTAAATCCTGTATCGAAATATATCGAGCTCAGCTCCATTTTTTCAAGATTTCAATCATGAAGGGTAATGGAAACGCATCATTTTTACTGAATTCATTAACTTTTCTAAAGTCAATGCACATCCGATATCCTACATCTGATTTCCGATCCATCACGACTTGACTGCACCATTCGTTTGAAGACATCTCGATAACTTCTCTGGGTTTCCATCATACGTTTGACGAACTTAGCATTAGGTAATTTCTCCGGAAAAGAATAAAGTTCTTGTTTTAAGAATTATTTGAGTGTTTCCTGTTTTTCTTTCGACAAGGTGGTAATCCCTTTTCAACTCTCGTGCTCGCATTCGTCGACAACGCTGAAAGAAAATTATATGAGTGGCTCGTCAGACGTCCGAATTTCTTTATCTTTTGCATTGGATATTATTTTTTAAATTCCGGATGGCATATAGCCGATAAGCTGTTTCGAACATGGGGGGCGAAAATAGTTTATTGAATGAGTTTCCACTAAACTATACTTGGAAGTATAGTTAAGAGTGTTCTCCTTAAACCTCCCAAAATTTCGGCTGAGTTTCCGGTCGAATCAGCAGTGTCTCTTAACTGCGTTATAATTTCAGCAACCGTTAACTTGGTAAATAAATTATCCGCTTTATTATCCTCTCTAGATCAACGGATACCAGGGATACCTGCCTCTTTCTAGAGTAGCCCAATAACCCTATACCCTAACACATGGGCAGGACCCCGTCCGCTGTGCCCCCTTTTGTCCCACAAATCCCTTAATCCGTCCTCATCCATATCCGTAATGGATTGAGGTACTCATAATTCTGGTTCGGCAGCCATTCTAACCTTAGTCAATTTAGTTTTATGATAAGAAAATACCTACCGCTATTTTCTTAATAATAGCGAATCACACTTATTAATACTCAATGGTTCGATTTCGTTCGATCGGAATACAAATTTGAAAAAATTAATTTATCATACGACCGAAACTGAAAGTTTCATTAATTGTCTGTAAGTTCTAAGTGAACTACAGCAAAACACCATATTACCCTGAAATGAGACGATGTTACCTTATTGCTATTAATGCTCAGGTCCTTTCTACTTCACTATGCCTGTTTGAGTGCTAGAACTCGAAATTCCAGCAATCAATAATTAAAATTGCTGTAATATGTTTTAAAATCCGCTCGTGTTCCGGTTCAGCATACTTATTTTGCTCAAGGACAATGTTGAATTGTAGTAATCAAGTAATAATCTCACTTTAGATTTACATTGTGTGTTATTAAATGACCTTTTAGCTAATCAGATGTTATTATTTTAATTTTATATTTTACTGGCTAAGCCCCAGAAAATTATTAAATGTTTGTGATATATGAAAGCCTATTGGCTAATTCTAATTCATTTCTGAATTAGGCTTTATATAATTTCAAAAATGATCTTTGAGTTTTATCTGAAATGCGCCAGGTCACTTATAATATTAATCGTAAAGAATTCATTACCTGACGGAGACCTTATTTATTTTAAACCATAACTATTATATAGATATACATGTATTTCTCAAGCCCAAAAATCTGCCTGAACTAGATGAAGAGCTTCGTCGAAATTTAGCCGAAGAATTCGACCTCTGGACTATCAATTGTTGTGTTGATAATGCAGCAAGAGCCCTCGCAGTTGCAAGCCGTAAAAAACCAACGGCCAAAGACCAAAAGACAAATACATTAAATCACCACAAAGGTAGACTGAGCAATACAGAACGCGCCCGCATTCAGTGTGTTATTGACTAGATAACATCTAGCAGGAATTTCACTGCCAATTTTCGCAGTTCACGTGCAAACTGTGGATGCGTTTTTACACACTAAACAAGAAAAAGCTGCTGACCATCAGGCAGCATTTGCTGCTTAACAAAATACGGGTACGATCTGAGGCTAAGAAAAGGAAAAAACGGAGAGGGAGTTGGGTCCGAGAAAACCAGCAGTTTTTTAGGAGACAAATCTAATCTCTGTGTGGCAAGAAATGTACGAACCATGCGGCTTAAGTAAATCCGTAGAAGGATATAGGAAGAACCTGCTCAATAATAGATGTGTCTGCACAGACGCAACATTCAATCAGCGCGGCCTATAAATTGCCTGTTTTTATTACCATAAAGTTTTTGATTCAACCTTCCTCAGACCTATTATCTGTCTTTTAGAATGCTTAACGTTTCATCCGCACATCGTAATGTGCATAGATAGATACTGCTTTGGAAAAACAGATTTTTTATTTTAACCTGGAAAACATCGTTTGGCAACTATCAGCGTCCCCTTTTAGGGTGAGATCATGAAGGCACTACTCTTTTTCCTAACGTTACTGCCACAATCTCTGTCACTTCGCCATTCCGTAGGGTACTTTTGCAGTAAACGTGGAAATCGAAAGAATAAGATCACTCATGTGATCACTTAGCTCTAGAGATTGTCAAGGAATACTCAAAGGATAGTGGAATCGATTTTAGGTTAGAAAAATGTACTAAGGTTTATGTGGGGCGAGGAACACTTAGTGGCATCCCTGAAGACCCTGAGCTGGTCGACGTAAGCGCTACATTACACGTTCGGACTGAAGACACCTGTACATACTTGGGCGTACTACAGAGCCGTAATCAGGATGTGACATCTATAAAGTATACTCTCCACAGTATATACAAACGTCTCATCCGGCAGATTTCGTCTTCCGAACTGTCAGCGACGAATAAAGTATCTGCAATGAACATGCTTGCCATCCCGATATTACTCTATTGATTTAGAGTGGTTCCATATACGAAGGAGGGACTCAGATCCCTTGACATCGGGGCATGAAAGGTTATGCAAATGCCCAAAGCCTTAAGTCTTAAACCTTAAGTCTTCTGTTCCACAACTCTACAACGCACGCCGTCGAGGTGGTCCTGGAGAACTAAATCTTACATTCCTTCACAACAGCACTCTTCCGGGTACAGCACATATAGTCGTAATTGGACAGGAACCTCGTGTTAATATTGTGAGGAAGCACCACGAACAGGGCATAGGTGCGTGTCCTTATAAACTCAAGTATGAAGCTGCTGAAACACTTGGCCTTGACTTTAAAATCAGGGGTAAGTGCTCACTCCTGACAGCCCGGATTAAGAAAGCACAGAAGAAAAAGTTTTAAGAGCTAACGTTTGCTTTCCTTAAATAAAACGGAATGAAGTTGGCACGGAGGGTTTCGTGTACGGTGACAGATGGTGAGAATATTTTACGGAGCTTCTGTGGGATTTGGCTAAATATGGAAAGGCAGGTTAGGTTCTCAAGGGACCGTACAGTTTGTGGACAGGAGTTTAGGATAAGAATAACAGAGTTGAGAATAAAGAGAAAAGAAAATACAGATAGGGAAAATAATATTGTGATGAGTGTATGAAGCTTAAGAGCGAGGAACAAAGGGAGGAGGTTGTAGAATTGGAGAGCTGGGAAGAAAAGTTGGGGGTAATGCAAAACAAAAATAGAATAAAGGAAACGAAGCTTTTCATCGATCAATATTTGACGAGGAAGGAAAGGTCTGTGCGGAGAGTGCTCAGCAACAGGGCTAAGACGCAGACGATTGAAGGGAGAGCAGCGAAGGTAGGGTATCGGAAATTAAAAGTAGATGAGTAAAGATTCTGTACTGGAGTGTAGCAAGGGTAAGGAAGGAAGATGAGGATTTCCGGAGGTATATTTTGGAAGTTGATGTTGTAGAATAAGTAGAGAAGTGAGCAGAGAGATGAGAACGTGATAGCATAGCCAAAGTTGTCAAGGGAGTATACTTGGTGGCTCCAGAAGGCGGTCAGAATAAATAGAAATGTAATGGCTAGTACAGAATTATACCAGAGGTTGTGGACGAATTAAAAGGAAATTCTTAAGGAGAGGGAGAAAGGGCATGCAAATGTGGGCAGTAAAGGAGGACGGGTGACGTATAAGTTTGTGTGTGTGTGTTTAATAAAGATGGGATTGAAAAGATTAAGAGACAGACGCTGGGCCGTGGTAAATGGAATGGTAACAGGAGACGGAGAGGAAGATTATACTATGTGAGTAAGATAGGGGTATCGGTGATAGACTATGTGGTCATGAATATGGAAGGGTGGGAGGAGGCAGAGAAATTCCTAGTAAAAGGAAAGGTGGAAAGGCAGGGTGGGGAAGAAGGGTCGTTAGGGGAGCGGGTGTCATGGATGCGGGAGGCGATAAAGAAGTATCAGGAGAAGTTAGGAAAGGCAAGATTTGAGGGGGAGTCAGAAGAAATGTGGTGATGAGGCAGGTGTGGCGGCTAGGAAAGAGTTTGTTCGCGGATTATTTTTTAAGGAGAAAAAAATTGTTCGATTCGCTAGTGATGCATGTCTTATTGTATGGAGATGGCAAGGAATGCGCCAGACTATATTGTCAGGAGGGAGGCAGGACGAACGAGTGCAGGGATTTTACCGGGGAGTCGAGTGTGTAAGTAGGAGCAAATTTTTTGAAAGATAGAGAAGTACGCTGGTTAGAGAGTTTCTTAGGGAGAAGCAGTACAGACATAAGGGTGGGAAGATGGAGGTAGAAAGAGAAAGTTATTTTAGAACGAATATATTTCAGATGGATAAAGTTAAGAGAAACGGCATGGAGAGAGAGTAAGAAGCATAGGTGGAGATAATAAGAAAGTCTAGGTTTAAGAAGAAGATGTGTAAATTGTGCAGAAATGAATTGTGATAAAAGGGCAGTAGCAGAAAGAAAAGAAAAGATTGTAAATAGGAGAGGAAGTATCTTTCAGAAAGCAATGTAAACATCCAGGTTTTTTCCAAGCCTAATGATCTGGCTGAAATGGATAAAGAGCTTCGTGAACAATTTTGCAAAGAATTCGACATCTAGAATATCAATTGGCGTTTCTATAATGCTGCGAGAGCTTTGACTGATGCGACCTGTAAAACAAAATAAACGCTTGATCCTAAGACCAAAAGACGAATGAATCAGCTCGCCATAAAGATAGACTGGGCAAGACAGTACGCGTCCGTCATTCAGTGTGTGATTGAATACATAACATCTGGCAGGAATTTTACCGCCATGGTTGGAAAGTTCGCGCGCGAACTCCGGATCTTCTTCCAAGACCGTCCAGTTACTGTCGTACAACAGCTCAAACCTGATGAGGTCGAAGGCTTTTGGAAAGAAGTCTACGAAGAGCGACATAGATTGGACGAAGACTCAGAGACAATATGTAGCTTTAAGGAGCTACTGCCTATCACTACCGAGAAGGTGAAAAAAGTATTGAGAGGTATGAAGAACTATTCCACTCCGGGAACAGATGGTATCAAGACCTTCTGGTGGAAGAAGTTTCCTGCTACCCATGAGCATCTAGCCCGTATTTTCATCTCATATTTGATGTCTAAAGACCTATTGCCGGAGTGGTTGATGGAAGGGCGCACAGAACTTCTGCCGAAGATGCGAAACTTAGCTGACCCAAGGAATTACAGGCCAATTACTTTTTCGGAAAGTGTTCAGAGAAGCGGACCTGTGTGGCAAGAAATGTATGAACAACGTGACTCAAAGGAAGGCCTTGCAGGATGTCAGTAGAACCTGCTCATCGATAGATGTGTCTGCAAAGATACAGCATCCTACCAGCGTGAGCTATCGATGGTCTGGATTGATTACCGGAAAGCTTTCGATTAAGGTTCACCCGCAAATCGGGAGGTGCATGGAGAGATTGATGTCACTTTGAAAAACCATATTTACTTTATCATCTGGAAAAAATCGTGTGACAACTAACAAGGTCATCTTCTCCAGAGGTGTTTTTCAGGGCGACTCCATTGGCCCACTCTTTTTGTGCCACACATTATTGCCAATATCTCTAGCACTATGCTATTCCCAGGGGTACCTTTGCGGCAAACCTGCAAGTTCAAAGCACAAGGTCACTCATGTATTTTATATGGATGGTCTTAAGATCTATGCTAAAAAATGAAGAGAAGCTACATCTAGCTGTGGGGATGGTTAACCGATACACTAAGGAAATATGAATGGAATTTTGTTTAGAATAATGCGCCAAGGTTTATTTCAAGCGAGTAAAACTTAATGGAATTTCTGTAGATACAACCGCTATACGACACCTTTGCGCTAGAGAGACTTATACATGCCTGCGTGTGTCACAGAGCCTCACTCAGGATGTGACGTCTATAAAGGATACTCTCCAAAGCAGATATAAACGTACCATCTGGCAGATTTGGTCTTCCGAACATTAAGCGAGAAACAAAGTAACTGCAAGGAACATAGGTCTGTTCTGCTAGCACCTCCACAATCGAATTTCGATATTCCGTTTATGTCTCAATTTTGGGCTATTTTTGGGCTCTGATGCCGATTTTTGGGCTCTTTGATTTTTCTCAAAAAACCGACATTTGGGTGGAGGTGCTGGCGCCAGCACCTCTACTATAGCAAATATGACAAATTTGATAAATAAAACCCACCAGAATTTTGGGCTAATTTTGGGCTCTTTGAAAGTACAAAAATCGATTTTCTAAAAACCACCCCTTTGACGAAAAAACCACCCCAAAAATAAAATATGCACTATACCCAAGTTTGAGCGCATCAGAATTATGGGCTATTTTTGGGCTTTTTTGGGCATCAATGAGGATTTCCTGGCTCTTTTCTTTTTTCAAATAACCGACATCCTTGTGGAGCTGCTGGCAGGCAGCACCTCCACTAGAGAAAATTTGACAAATATTAGAAATAAAACCCACTAGAATATTGGGCTATTTTTAGGCTCTTCGAATGAGCAAAAATCAACTTTACAAAAACCACCCCTTTGACAAAAAAACCACCCCCAAAATAAAATATGCACTCTAACCAAATTTGAGCACATCAGAATGATGGGCTATTTTTGGAATTTTTTTGGTCACCAATGCCGATTTTCAGGCTCTTTTATTTTTCTCAAAACACCGACATCATTTTGGAGCTGCTGGCAGCCAGCACCTCCACTAGAGCTTATTTGAGAAATATAAAAAATAAAACCAACCCCTTTGACAAAAAAACCAACCTTAAAATAAAATATACGCTACATTTCAATATAGGCCTGTCAGACTTTTGGTATTTTCCTGGGCTCCCCACGAGTGCAGAAAGTGATTTTACGGAAAACATTCAAATAACATGAAAATAATAACATGAAAACTACTCTAAAAAATGTAGGCACTGTTCCTATGCTCAAGTATAGCTAATTTTTAGGTTTTTTCACCATTCAAATTGACCAAAATGCACAAAATTTGTTTACTGAAAAAAAACAGAATTTTGTGCTGTTTTCATGCTTTTTTATCGCACATTTCCGGTTTCTTGGCTCAAGTACTTTTTTTGAAAGATCGAATTTTGCTTGGAAGTGCTAGCTTACGAGCTCCTTGAATACCAATCTATTCTATTATTTTTGGGCTCTTCGAAAATACCAACTTTGATTTTTGAGCTTTAACGCTTAACGCTGATGTCGGGTTTTTGAGAAAAAAAAAGCCTGGAAATCGGCATTAGTGCCGAAAAAAGCCCAAAAATAGCTCATAATTCTGATGTGCTCAAATTTGGGTATAGTGCATATTTTATTTTTGGGGTGGTTTTTTTGTCAAAGGGGTAGTTTTTGGAAAATCGATTTTTGCACTTTCGAAAATCCCAAAATTAGCCCAAAATTCTGGTGGTTTTTATTTATAAAATTTGTCAAATTTGCTCTAGTGGAGATGCTGGCTGTCAGCAGCTCCACAAGGATGTCGGTTTTTTGAGAAAAAGAAAAGAGCCAGGAAATCGGCATTCGTGCCCAAAAATAGCCCATAATTCTGATGTGCTCAAATTGGGGTAGAGTGCATATTTTATTTAGGGGGTGGTTCTTTGTCAAAGGGATGGTTTTTGGAAAGTTGATTTTTGCACTTTCGAAGAGCCCAAAAATAGCCAAAAATTATGGTGGGTTTTATTTCTCATATTTGTCAAATTTTCTCTAGTGGAGGTGCTCTCTGCCAGCAGCTCCACAAGGATGTCGGTTTTTTGAGAAAAAGAAAAGAGCCAGGAAATCCTCATTGGTGCCCAAAAAAAGCCCAAAAATAGCCCATAATGCTGATGTGCTCAAATTTGGGTATAGTGCATATTTTATTTTTGGGGTGGTTTTTTTGTCAAAGGGGTGGTTTTTGGAA
>JAAAKG020141523.1:0-11838 GCA_010014905.2 Druon quercuslanigerum | reverse complement strand
CTCCGCTCGCAATCGGCACCAAGTTAACGAAGGGATCAAATAATCCAGGGGATGAAGAAACATTTCCCTTCAGAGAGCTGGTCGGAGCTCTAATGTACGCCGCATTGGGAACACGCCCAGACATAGCACACGCCGTCAGTGTGCTCGGACAGTTCAAACAGGTCAACGATGCCTTAAAATGCTATGTCGATGCAGATTGGGCCAACTATGTCAGAGATAGACGCTCCTACACGGGTTCAGTGTTCATCTTCAGCGGAGCAGCCATATCATGGGAGTCACGCAAACAACGAACCGTGGCCCTTTCATCCACAGAAGGCGAGTACATGGCCATCACTGATGCCTCCAAGGAAGCCATATACCTCATCAAGTTCCTGAACGATTTAGGACATCCAGAGCTTGCCAATGTGGTTATTTATAACGAAAATCAAGGAGCTGGTAAACTCGCCGAGAATCCAGTACATCACTCCAGGTCCAAACACATTCACGTGAAGCATCATTTTATACGTCAAGTCCTGAAGGAACACCCTGTTGACCTAGCTTACTTGCCTACGGAGAAGATGGTAGCGGACATATTAACAAAAGGTTTGCCCGGACCTAAGCATATGGAGTGCACTTCTAGACTTGGATTGTCATCGGTCAAGTCTCTCTAGGGCGCAACTTGCGGGAGTGTGAGAATTTACAATTCGCGCCCTTTCTAATTCTGGAATAGATGTCACCACTGTATTCTGTTTCTTTTGTTTCGACTACGTTCGTTTTTATTCATTCTTGTGTGCATCGCGACACAGGTTACTCACGGTCCAGTAATGTAATTACTTTTACAACAAATCGAGTTCGTATTCTACTCAGTTGTGTGATTAATCGTCTACCCGCTGATTTACTCGCTATTACCCCTCCTATCTTCACTGCCCTCGTTTGCACGCCCTGTCCCTCTCCCTCTCCATGGACTTCTTCCTCTAATCCATCTCTAATCCCTGTTATAATTCCCCCACTCGCCCTTCCTTTCCTCTTTACTCTGACCGCCTCCTATAGGTCCTTGGCAGCTTTGGCTCTACACCATTCCATTCCTTTCTCTCTAGCCACGTCTCTATCAATCCCACCACATCAAATTCTTGTACATACCTTCAAAAATCTCACGAAACAAATTAACCTGCACTTTCTTTAAAACCCCCTTCTCCTCATCCCATACACACATTTTCTCCTCTATATTTACTTTCCGATGAACACCTTCTTGTCCTTTATCCTATTTTTGTTACGCATTACTGCTCTGTGTCAGCGCTTCCAACCCCTCCTTTTCTTCCCCACTCTTTAACTTTAATCCTCTTATTACAATATTATTTCTCCTTTCTGCCTTTTCTTTCCTCTTCATCCTTAACTCCATTGCCCTTATTCTTTCCCTATCCGCTCTCTCCTCCTTTTCATTCCTACGCTCTTCCACTTTCTCTTCTATCATGTTCTCCACCCTCTTCCAAATACCTTGCTTCTCGCCCTCCCCACTGTCACCTAATTTCCTCTCCGACGTGCCCTCCACCTTCTCAAGCATTTGAGCAGCCTTTTCCTTCCACTCACTTATCTCTTCTTCCATCTTCTTCATTTTATCATCTTTTTCCTTCTTTACGAACGCCACTTCTCTCTGCAATCCTTCTGCTTGGCCCCTCAGCTCTTTTGCCTCGTATTCTCAACTCTCATCTCTTACCCTCAGGTCCTCCCACATACCCTCCATATGCTCCATCGCCCTCTTACGTCCTCCCTCAACCCTCTGACCTCGCCTATCAACACCCCTAAAGCCTTCTTCTCTGTCTGCCCCTCCATTTTTATGGGGGGGGGGGGCCTACGTGTCCCTACGCTCTTTTTAAAGGAACTCTCTAGCGCGTTTTTCTCCGAGGTATCCTTGCTGTCTCTTTTTCTCTTCAAGAGATCCTCCCCTTCACTCGCGTTAGACGCTCTCTCCCTTGCTTTGGCGTTTCCTTCGTTCTGATCTTTCCCTCTCCCTTATGCGCCACTCGACGCCGGGCCACGCCCAGCTGGCCGTCGTGACCTGCACGAAATTTCGTCCACTTCGAGTTCACTTTTGCACTGCCAGTACTCTCAAAGCCCATCTCCCGCTTTTCCGTCGGTAACTGTGACCTATCCATGCCTAGAAATACCTACTGCAGCCAACAGATGCCTCTCAAGGCCGTTCGCGCTCACCGCCACAAATTTTGGTTTTATTAGCACTATTTCCTCCCTCAGAGCCCTTTACTCTCCTCTAGCAACCTCCCGCACTACTAGAACCACCCTTGCCCACACTGAAGAACCAAACTCCTGTCCACAAAGCTACCCCGCTCCCTTGCCAACCTAACCTCACTTTCCCTAATTAGCTAAATTCCACCCCACAGCTACAATGAAAATTAGTTTTTAACACCCCAATTCACCCCTCGCAACTCTACTCACCTTTTAGCCTTCCACCCTCACACTCTACTCACACCTTCCACACAAAATCCGGAAAAACCAACATGCAAGTCCCTCTAGAAAGTGCATAGACTCTAAAACTCTACGGCCAGGTACCTATATTTTAAAAGGTGATAAACGTAAATATTTGACTTTAAGAATAACATTAGGCTTATATTCAAACATAGGAAACACAACTAGATATTTTGTAAAGAAAACATTTCATACACGAACAACTTATCAAATATATATTTATTAAAACCACGAATAATAACTTTACCCAATTTTTTAGGTTCAAATAGTTAAAAAAAATCTTTTATAAGCTTGGACAATGCAGAATTACAATTGCAATCATTACAAGTAGGTCGGCGAAATCAAACTTGGAATGAAATTACGCTAGAATAGATTAAAAACTTCAGATATCTCTCTATTGGGCTCATCAGCTTTTTAGTATTATATGAGATAGGAGTATTCAACGCTCTAATAGATTTAACAACAAAAAACGTTTGAAAATTGTTACAACAACTGTAGTTTCGGTAATCATGCAGCAACTCAACATCAAGAGATACGAGAAATGTAACCAATAAGCGAGGAGGTGTTAAGAATGTACAAATAGAGATATCTAAAATCAGCTAATAACAGTTAGGACTAGTAAACACATTATTAGTTTGTAATGGACACACGTAATATAAGGTAATGAGCACACACAGGAAATATAACGTAATGGGCCCATGAAATAGAAAGGGCATACGAAACAGGCGATAGTATATAAGCTACCACAAATGAAAAAAGGACAGAACATTTTTTTAATTTAACGGCTGCAGGTCGTAACGCCGGTCAGCTTCAGAGTTTCAAAATTTTATTATACTTAATTTCTCAAATGCAACAGTACCCTGTGTCGATTTTCAACCAATTTTTCTATCCAAAAATTATTTATAAAAAGTTTTTAACCCTTTTTGGAAAGAGGAACTGTTATTAATTCTTTTTTCATAGCATATGTCGCTTGTCAAAAAATTTATTTTCTTTATTTTCAATGTTATTTATTACGAATAAAACAAAAACTACGTGTTCTACAAAAAAAGTGTTTTACAACAAATTTGTAGATCTTTTCTTGTATATTGCAGAGTTTGACCGCAGAATAGAATTTTTATTTTTCCTTTTTTTCTGTGTAATCAACATTTGCAAGATTAAGAGTATATTTCAGCGGCTGAAAGTCAAAATGGGTCATATCAAGTTTGGGAGTAAAAATGGAACATACATTTTTCAGAGTAAAAAGGGAACAAAACAAATCTTCCTAGTAAAATATCTATAAGTATTGAGTATAATATTATTATACTATCTGTAAATTGTACTATTCAATATTATAAGTATATTCTCCTACCCCACCTAAAGAAAAAGGCTCCGCCGCTTCTGTTTGCCTTGAATGGGCATAAAACTGCTCTCTTAATTTGAAATAGTGAAATTTCACTGTAAGTCAGTCACATACTTATATCTATCAGTAGATTAATTGAATCAGTTGAATCATTCGAGTATAGAGTGTTATTTTCAATTTTTGTTGTCATTTTCCGGGCAGAATACAAGGAGGTTGGCGGATTTAACATAAGATTTATTGGCTGTAAATTATTTGCTGAACATTCCTTAAGAAATTACTAAACTTCCATTTACAAAATGTTAAAGCAAGATACTTGTTTTTCACATTCAAATTCCCACTCTTTTCAAGATACTTTCTCTCTTTCTGCCTATTTTCGTTTTTTATACATAATTCGAACTGAATTAATAATTCAGTCATCTTTGGTTGAAGATTAATTAGTAGTTTGAAAAATCAAATATTTCCATTTTTCTAAAAATTGACAGTTCACAAAACAATTAGCAGAGAACATTAAGAGGTTATTATGTTAAATTTACATACTAAACCTAAAATCTTTATAGCTGATTTTAGTGAGTGTCACCAAGATAAAAAATTCAAATAATAGATTTTAAATGTTGTCGGTATTACTGGTATTACTGTTAATACTGGTTTTGATTTCTCTAGAATCAAACTTAAGGGCCTATGATAAAGCCACCGAGCACGTCCTCGGGTTGCGAACAGAGGGTCCCTGTACCAAGGGTTTTCTGCTGAATTTGGTTAAAAAATTAATAGGCAGTCGCGGACAATTGTCCAGGGGTGGTCCCGACGGAATGAACCCGCAAGCGGAGGTACAAAAATCCTTTCCCTAGCTTCTCGTGGGTACAACAATTCTAACACCAAGCATAGTTGTAGTAAGTGCGGTTCAAAGGAATATAACGCGCAGGGCTCCCGACAATGGGTCGGCCAACAATGCCGACTACCCTAGAGCTGGGGTAGCCAATGAAGATAGAGTCAATGTGATGGATCGGCGGAATCTCGGGGCTTTTAGGTGGACGGAGCGACAAAATCAGGAGTTACTAGAATGCTACGATGCGAGTATAATCCCTGAACGAAGAGGTTACAGGACACGACTGCATACTCTGCGGTGCGAGAAACACCCAGCGCTATAGCAATTTTCGCCTTAACATCTGCGAAACCATGCCGAACTACTCCAAAAAAGGGGTTATGTAAGCGAAGCATCTACTCTACCACAGCCAGAGCAAGCCGGTAACAGAGAAACAGAGGCGACACTAAGACCAACCGTGGGCAGGCGTCCAATAGAGAAAGAGCGATGCTTTATTACCCAGAGAAACACCAACATACAGGTTTCTCTCAAACCTAAAGATCTGACTGAAATCGATGACGAGCTTCGTGAACATTCTGCCTAAGAATCCGACCTCTGCACTATCAATTCTTGTAAGTATAATGCAGCGAGAGCTTTGGCCGATGCGAACCGTAAAACAAAACCAAAAGTTGATCATAAGATCAAAATATACATACACTTAACAAGTCAAGGCTGCTGACCATCAGGCAGCATATTGTACAGAGAATACGGATACTATCTAACGCTGAAGGAAGTCTCGGGGAGAGAGAGAGGTGGGTCAGAGAAAACTTACAGTTTTTTTCTGACCCATTTCGACTCTTCCAAGACCCTGCAGTTACTGTCGACCACCTGCCCAAACCAAAGGAGGTTGAAGTATTTTGGAGAGAAGTCTACGACGTGCAGCATAGACTGGATGAAGACGCAGAGAACATAAATAGATTCAAGGAGCTGTGTGATGCCCTCATAACACCTGAGGAAGGATGCCTACCCATCACTACCGAGGAGGTCAAAAAAGTATTAAGAGGTATGAAGAACTATGCCGCTCCGCGACCAGATGGTATTAAGACCTTCTGGTGGAAGAATTTTCATTCAATCCATCAGTATCTGGTCCGTATTTTCACCTCATATTTGAAATCGGAAGAGCCAATTCCGGAGTGGTTGGTGGAAGGGCGCACAGTACTCCTGCCGAAAATGGGCAACTTAACCGACTACAAGAATTACAGGCCAATCCCTTGTCTGAACACACTTTATAAGATATTCACAACTAGCCTAAATGATAGGATTGTTCGGACAATCGGACCTGTGTGTCAAGAAATGTATGAACAACGCGGCTTAAAGAAAGGCATAGCAGGATGTGGCGAGAACCTGCTCATCGATAGATGTGTCTACAAAGATGCATTATCCTACCAGCGTGACCTAGCGATAACCTGGATTGAATAACGGAAATATTTCGTTTCGACCTCCCATAGACTTATCTGTCTTTTGGAAAGCTTAAAGATTCATCCACAAATCCTGAGGTGCATAGAGACATAGATGCCTCTTTGGAAAATCTTTCAGAGAGGTCTCTTTCGGGGCGACACCATGTGACCACTCCTCTTTTACCTCACATTATTGCCACTATCTCTAGCACTCTGCATTCATCAGTCGATGCCTTGTGATCTTACGTTTGCTCTCCTTAAATCACCCGTATTTATGTCGGGCACGAAGGGTTTCATTTTGCCATGTCAAGACGATGTCATTTCTACCTTAACATACCGTCGCCACATTTTGAGCGAAGTTATTCCCGATGATAGCTGCAGGGCGTGCTACGGACACCCCGAGCATCTAGGACACATACTATCTAGTTGTACAACTCATGCGAGAGAATATTAATATTAATTTAAAAAATTTTATTATTATTAATATTAATCTTAATATCGCTCCGCTAAACGCTCCTAGCGAAATAGAGTCAATTGTCGAGAATGAGAAGTGCCGAATATACTGGAACTTAATACTCTCGACCATTGTTCCTGTTCCACAAACATAGCGAAGCAGAATGAAAAGAAAGAAAGGTATAACCTTATAGACCTTACAAGGGAGTTGCGACGATTGTACCCGGAATATTCTGTTAAACTAGTCGTGCTTATCATCGGCGCTCTTGGAGGTGCCAAGCTTTCACTGTTTAATAGCCTGAAAAGCACCCCTGCGTGTCAAAAATATGCTAAAATACTTCCAGGAAAATGCAGAAGACGATCGTCCTTGGGTCGCTCCTTGTCCTCAGGGTGCACGAGACATTTGCCGGATCGTCGTATTGATTCCGTCACAGACTGTAACCACCTATCTCACGGCAGTGAGACGTGTTTATGGCTGAAATTTTACCGCGATTTCGCTAGGATCGGGTGCAAATTTTCAGATTAGCGCGAATCAGTAGGAGAAGCCCAGAGTCTAAATCCTCTGGAACGTGTCCGATAGTTCAACCCTGAGAGAGTAAATCCCAAGTTATTGGAATTTTATTCGGATAAGTTCTCTCCACGAGAGCGCAGTTGGATAGTATCCTCTGCATCTGTCAATGACAGAGACTTAGCTTTAATGATACTTGCGTATCAGATTTATGAAATTGACTTTATTCTTCGAGTGCCTCCGAGATTACGAGCATCCGTTAAATTCTTAGACCAAAAGTCCCCTTACTAAAATTCGTGTCTTTGAACGGCTCATAGGCGCTCGCCTCCTTACTTCCGCCCTCCAGCTGAGGCGCTGCAATAATAGCGATTGACCGCTAGACCGAGTGTTCTGAGACCCTCGTTGCATAATCGTACTACCTAGGAGCCTCTCTCACACCTAGGGATTAAAGCATGAGCGACAGGCCATATAAAGACAAAAGTCTAAATAATTAGCAATTATATATTCACGGGAATATCCCTTTCGACCACCGGTTGTGGAAATTGTTCACTTACCTTACGTAAAGGATTTACAATTCAGGTCTACTGACCTATTTCCTAAATAGCCGGATTTTGTACTTAAAAAGATCTTTACTCAAGAAGGAAAGAGACATTGAACTTTCGTGTCGTAGTCGACAAATTCTATTATTGTATATAATAAAAAGAGCCCTTCCTCACTATAATTGTGACTATACTTTATATTAGCGAAGAAGAAAAGAGATTTATAGGAGATCTGCGATTACGGAGATAAAATTATTTTATAACTCTCTCAAAGCGAAAATCGCGATACTGTCGATGTTCATTTTTTGAGCCACATCTTTATTTTTAAGAGTAGGGAATAGAAACAAATGTTCTCCATGAGAAACCGCCGAGTTATTTCACATTTTACATCCTCTCCACTTAGCAACACGTGACACTTAGCAGCACAGACACAGATTCACACGGTACACGTATAAAGCACACTCGTTCATCTTCTCCACCCCAATAGACATTGGTGGAATTGAGGGGAATTTGAAGTAACTATACTGGTTTCATTTCAAAGGCTTTTCTAAATATCTTTCAAATGAACTGCAATTTTTCTTAATTTTTCTACTCATCGAGTTTTCTTTCAATAGAAATATACCAAAGAATGACGAAATTCCCAAAATTGATTCTTTACAGCTAGTTATACGGACTATAGGCGAATAGGTTATATGTAGATCCTAGAACAATGCTGTTGCAGAACAGTTTTCAGTTTATATTTAGGAATTTTCAGTCCTGTATGTTGCATTCAAACATTTAGTACGCATATAACTGTTTTCTTCTAATTTAATTAAATAATTGTATAATTTAATGCATTATTTTTGTGTGTATATTTTAGTTATATATTTTAAACATTTGTTTAAATCGTACAATTAAAAAAAAAATATTGTATAGCTGATTTGCCTACAGATAAGAGATTTATAATTGTTTCCAATTGTTTGTTAGAGAATGAAGCTCTTATGAAAAATAGCTTTAAAATGAGCCTGAGAACATTACAAAATGAAGGGTGGAAATTCAAAAATGTGTAAGAACCATTTTACACATTTTCCGAGCCGGACGAAAAACCTTTGCATTCTTATATTTTTTAATATTTGATTAATTTGTAAAATATTATTAGTAGATTATCATAAAATATATAACGTATCAAAATTTCAAGCACTGCCGATAAAAATTACGGAAGAAGCCTTTCCAGATATGTCCACGTATAACTCGAAGTCTGGAAATTAAAAACTGTATAAAAACCAGTCCCGCCCATTACCGCCACTTTCCTGTTCTCTTACGATCCGGAGGGGAAAAGGTGGTGAAATTAATTCAACAGGTGATACCCCGATCAGTTGGTCTGGCTTTTGCATTGATATACAATGAAGAGATTTTGGGAAATGATGAGAAAATGATTGATTTGCGAGAAATGTATAAAAAGTATATTGAAAATGTGTAGCCTAGTGAATCTTTTAATTATGGTAAAAGTTTTTTTTTTTTGTTGTTAATAAGTGCGGGCAAAATTTGTTGTAAATGCATAGCTCCTGGTTGCAAAAGTCAGGTTATGACAGAAATGTAGAAAAATGGCATGTGTTCCTCGTATTTTCTCCAAAGCTTGTAATTGTTTAGTGTTTAAAGGCTTAAAGCTTCTGCACTATGCAATTTAAACTATAGTTTTATATTCATTATTAGTAGATTCATATTATACATTAGGGCGTATCGAAAAAAAATTGTCAGCCCGAAGTTCTAGTAGTAATGAAAATCCCCCCCCCCCTCTAAAGTTTCATAAAAAAATCCTTCTGCCTCCGCATCGTATAGCTAAAAAATCTCAAAAAACAAAGCACTACTTGAAATTTAAACAGTAAAAAATTTTTTTGAGTTAAAAATGGTTAATAAAAATAAATCAAAGCTAGCCGATTAATAACTGTGTAGCGATAATTCCGTTAAAATATTTTTTACCCGCCCTAATTGACTTCGAAGTTACAACAAAATCGGAAAGTCGACTTTTTCGCTATTTGCTTAGAGTTACGATAAATTTCTCGACTACTTGACCATATAATGTGTGATATACATGACTGATAATGTATTTGCAATATGAAGCAACAATAATGTATCAGTAATAATTCCAATATCATCAAACAATGATAACGGGTAGGGAGCCAATTCATACTCGAAACATTTTTCTATTTCATCTTCGATTGCCGTTGTATTACTCATGCGTTGAAATAATAAAACAGGATTAACAGGTACTTTCTCATCGTGGACATTGATGGTGCTATTCATAGCTAAAAGTAGAATAAATTGATCAGCGCATTTTAATTTAATGTTATTAAACGTCAGTCCTGTCATTTTAGTCATGAAGGCAATCGCAACTTCCCAAGCTTTATGACAGTTAATTTTGTCATCATCAATGACTCCATTAGCAATAGATACATTTTTTTTGATCTCCAGAAAAGGATCATGTGATGAAAACCACTCCAGAAGTTTTTGCATGGCTTTAGCATCTTTCTTTACTCGTGAATCTTTCGTACTCGGTGTATATTATGGAGATTTTAACATCTGATGCATCGATGTCAGAACAATTTAGGTGTATCCAGCAGGAAAAAGAATAAGAAGAAAAAGACGAAGACACAGCTTTTGAAGTTCCGGTAGAAGATTATAATTCTGACGAAAATTATGCTATAAATACGTTTCACACAGCTTGCAACATCTCCAATAGTTCCGTTTTTTATTAAAAACAAGATTATTTTATCAAACAAGTCCACAATAGACCGTGGAATAGGCCTACCGTGGAATAGGCTCACGTGTGTTCACTATGGAGATTGCAACTTTTGAATCGCTATATCTCAAAATCTGTGATTCTTAGGGAAAAAGTGTAAGTACAATTTTTGTAGATAACTGCATGCTGTACAATTTTTGTTTGATGTATTTTTATGAAAAAACTTACCGATTACCTGAAAAATGCAAAAAAAAAACATTTTTGCGAAAATTGACCAGGAATAACTTTTTTTGCACATGCGGGATCGATGGGGACTTTTGACATTTCTATTATATTTATGATATAAACAATCAAACCAAGATTCAGCTCTATGCGAATTAATGTAACCTGGAATTTCTATTTTAACCGGGCTACAAACCCACATGATATGAACTATTTTTAAAAATTTTATTTTATTTTCAAATAAAGAGAAATATATCACACACACACACACACACACACACACACACACACACACACGCGCGCGCGCGCGCGCGCGCGCGCGCGCATTTATTAAACAAAAGAAAAGTTTTCCTTATCTAACATAGTCTAATATATATTAGACTTTTAATTTATTTATTTATATTATTTATATAATTTATAGCTCGAGTTATACGTAGACAAATCTGAAAAGGCTCTATCTTCCGTAATTTTTATCGGCAGTGCTTGAAATTTTGATACGTTATATATTTTAAGATAATCTACTAATAATTTTTCACAAATTAATCAAATGTTAAAAAATGTAAGAATGCAAAGATTGTTCATCCGGCTCAGAAAATTTGGAAAATGGTTCTAATACATTTTTGAATTTCCACCCTTCATTTTGTAATGTGCATAAGAGCTTTAATCTGTAATAACAAATTGGAGACAATTGAAAATCTTTTATCTGTAGGCAAATCAGCTATACAATATTTTTTTAATTGTACGATTTAAACAAACGGTGGCTCTCTTGTCTTGATAATGGAATCACATAGTTTTAAAAAAATAACTAAAATATACACACAAAAATAATGGATTAAATTATACAATTATTCGATTAAATTAGAAGAAGATAGATATATACGTACTAAATGTTTAAATGTAACAGACAGGACTGAAAATTCCTCAAAATAAACTGAAAACTGTTCTGCAACAGCACATTTTCATTTGACTGCCACTTCTGTCGTTCTTTCATGAACTGAATTTGCTAATTTTCAATGTTATTTTATTTTATTTAATCGTGACACATGCGGTCTACACATCAGCCTTACCGTTTTTTAACTTCTAAATCATATTCCAAACCTCCGTGACCCATACTTTTTCAACTGAATTTTCTAGCGCATAGTGTTCTACATCGCAGTTGTAGTGCTCTATTGCTTCATCTCCTAATAATTCACTAAAAGAGACTCACAAAGCGTCTAGGGTGGAGAGACTGGTTATAACAACAGTCCCACGAAACATCTATTAATGGGAGGGGGGGGGGGGGTGGTTTCAACCAAGGCCTAGATGTTTGGTCGGTGGTGACACCAGCATAAAACACCAAACA
>JAAAKG020141522.1:0-11838 GCA_010014905.2 Druon quercuslanigerum | reverse complement strand
TTGTTTTGAATATTAACCTGTATTTTTGTAGAAATCATTAGAATTGTTTGAACGTTTAACCGATAAAATGTTGATAAAAATGTTTCAATAACAAAAAGGTTAATTAAAAAAAGGTTCCAATGAATATTTAGGCTTGTTTTAAAAAAAATTAATAGTCAATTCCGTTACAAAATTGGCAAACAATGTCGGCAGCAGGAATCGAACCCGGACTTTCCGCATACAAACTCGAAGCGCTACCTTGCCTTGTCAGCAAAAAAGAGCTGAGACGCACATAAATACTACATATCGTCTAAGGACAGTATATTTTAGACTTGGCAGATCTCAAATTTCTGCAGGAAGGCGTGGGTCGTCATCGCCAGTGAAAACTGATAACGAATGATAAACAGGCTTTAGAGGTGAAGGAGTTAGATGCTAGATGTTGTCGGATCTCTGATTGTGAGAAGAGGAAGCTGGATCCAGGATATATGTTTTGTGTTGGGAGGAGCTTCATAATTTACTGTTCAGAGTTTTACGGTGTGATCAAAGATATACGAAACGCATTTCTAATCTTGAGATTTCTAAACTTATCTTTTTTCCCTTAACGCATTCCTGAAATGTGGTGTGCACCTTCTGTGAAATGACGCAAAATAGGGCGGAATCTCTTAAAATTCCAGACATGTTTAAAACTTCCATTGATTTTAAGAACTTCAAAGGTTTTTGTAGGGTTTTACAATTTTTAGATTATTTTTTAAAGACCATGTGGATTTTATAGAATTTCAAATATTTCAGGAAAATTTAAGTAATTTTTAAGAAGTTTCATCTGATTTCGTAGGATTTGTCAATGTTTTGAATATTTTTGAAGAAATCTTAAAAGATATTACAGACCTCTCTATTGATTTTATCGAATTTTAAAGATCTCAAAGAATTTCCAAGATTTTAGGGTATTTTAAAATATTTCATATATCTTCATCAGATTTGATTGGATTTTATGAGATTTGAGATATCAAGATGCTTTACGGGATTTTACTGGATTTTTATGGGATTACTGGAGATTTTACAAGGTTTAAGGGATTTTATTAATTTTAAAAGATTTCAAAGCAATTTAAATAGTGTATGGTTTTTTTACGAGATGACAAAAAATTTCCAAAATTTCCAGAAATGTTTAAAGATTATAAAAGATATCAGAGAATTTCAAGCGATTTTATCAAATTTCAAAGAAATTTGAGGACTTCCATTCGATTACAAAGAATTTCGTAGAATTTGAGAAAATTCCAAAGGATATAAAAGTTTTGAAGAGATCTGAAATAATGTAGTAAGATTGCAGAAGATTTTCAAAATTTCAAGGATTTTTTACGGTATTTAAAAAATTTCAAGGGTTTTCAAAGAATTTTACAATATTTGAGACTCATAGGATTGCGAAAGAAATTCAAAGGTTGCATAAGATAATAAGGAATTTCTATAGATTTCAAGCGGTTAAAAAAAACCGAGAGGTTCCCAGAGGTTTCAGAGATTTCAAAAGAATTCAATGGTTTTGAATCGATTGCAGTGGATTTTAAAATTTTCAAGATTTTTATGAGATTATAAGGGATTTTTAAGAGTTTAGGTTTTTTTATATCCCAAGCAATTGATCGTGATTTAAACATTGTAAAGGGTTTTCAAAAGATTTTGTCGGATTTCAGAAACCTTCATAGGTTTCAAGATAAATTAAAAGATTGTATACAATCATCAGGAATTTTTACAGATTTTAAGGGATTAAAAAAAAATTATGTAGTTTTTTAGGGGTTTCAGAGGATTTCAACATAATTCAATGATTTTAAATTTTATTTCACTGAATTTAAACAGGTTTAAAGATTTCACGGTATATTATTCAAAGGGCTCTATTAGATTTTCTGGGATTTTAAATGATTTCAAAGATTTCATAATTTTTTCAGGAATTTTGAAAGATATTGCAGATTTTAGGATGTTTTACTGGATTTCACCACATTTGAGGAATTTGATCAAAATCAAGGAATTTCAGAGGATTTTTTCAAGAGTTTAGTGTATTTGAGAAGATTCCAAGGGGAATTTAATGAACTTTTAACATTTTTAAGCGTTTTCAAAGAAGTTTTTAGGATTTCGGAAAATTTTCAAGGGTTCGCAAAAGATATCTATGAGTTTTGGAGAGCTTTAAGGCATACATCTCAAATTTTAAGGGACTCCTAGTTTGAAAAGATTCCACAACAAAATTTTTGATGGTTCAACCATAGAATATGTGTATTGTATGGGCAGCAAATTTTTTGGTTGTTTTAACCAACTCTTTGGGTAGATGGAGTATTTAGTTGATTCAACCAAAAAATGTTGGTTGGGTCAATTAAATATTTTGTTGAGTGTAACCAAATTTATTTTGCCAGGGTTGTTGAAAAATTTCAACGGACTTGAAAGTTTATAGTGTGTAAAAAAAGTCGAAACGATTTCACTCGATCTTATCGGAAATATATGTTATACGTCAGCTTTAATTTAAATTTAGATTAATATTGACACTATTTTGAATTTTTTAAATGATTCCAAGGCTTGTTATTGTTAAACGCGATCCTCAATCGAAAAAAGAAAAAGTCAAGAAGAGCTCAAGGGAGAAAAAGTTGAAAAAGGGATTTGCGGAAGAAATGAAGCAAACATGGCAAGGAATAAAATCGTGATACCGTTTCAGCGAAGTGAGTGGCCGGTCACCGCGACTAAAAGGAGAGGACCGAGGAGTAGCAATGGAGCGGGGCCTTTTTTACCAGGAGTGCGCAGGATTTCTACGTAATCCGCAGACACCGAGATATCGTCACGTTTTCCGTGTCGACGCGTCCAAGAACGAGAAACTTCCTACAGAGCTACTCGACCGGTAGGTGCATGGTCACTTCATGTGCAATGCGAACTGCCATTCCATAGTAGTTGGGTACCTTCCTATCATACTTACCGGTACGCTTCTGCGGTCTGCGGAACAAACATCCTATCCCGGGTGGGTTCGGTTCGGGTTCCGCATTGCACAGCACGATCCACATTGCACGAAGGTGTACTCAGATGTTACATTCGGAAGGTGTACTTTCACATTTGACCCTAAGTCTACTCGTGCGGAATTACTCGGTGATCTCCGACAAAGAGGTCACAGAAGCTTAGCCGAGACTAGGGAATGCCATAAATCCATATCCACGTTCTCCTGAACTCTTCCTTATAATTCATTGACAAGGTCATGGAAGAATGCAATACGCAAAATTAAGGCCAATTATACTATAGCAGAATCTAATGTGTAATAATAATATTTATGGTTTAGTCTAGTCGAGACTGCAGAATGCCATAAATCCATATCCAAGTTTTCCTGAACGCTTCCTGAACGCTTCTTGATGGAACTCTAATATGGGTGAATAACTCCTATGGCTTAGTCTAGTAGAGATTGCAGGATGCTATAAATCCATATCCATATCAATGACATCTATGTTTAAGTCTAGTCGAGATTTTAAAATGCCATAAATTCAAAACCGCATTTTGTAGAACCCTTCTTAACAAAACTCATAAGTTGCATTGACAAAGTCATGGACGAATGCACTACGCAAAATTGACACCAATATGATCAATGATGCATCAGAATCTAATATGCATCAATAACACCCATGGTTTAGTCTAGTCGAGATTGTATAATGCTATAAATCGATACCCACTTTTTTCTGAACTCTTCTTTACAATTCATAACCAAGATTATGGAAGAATGCAAGACATAATATTGAGACCAATTATGCTATATTAAAATCTGATATGTATCTATAACATGTAGGTTTTAGTCTAGCTCAGACTGCCAAATATCATAAATCCATATCCACATTTTCCTGAACCCTTCCTAACAACATTCATTGATAAAGTCATCGAAGAACGCAATATGTATAAAAGAGATTAATATACAATATCATAATCTAATATGTATCAATAACAGATATGTTTTAGTCTGGTCGAGCATGTAGAAAGCCATAAATCCAAAATCAAATTTTTCTGAACCCTTCCTAACAAAACTCATTGACAAAGTCATAGAAGAATGTAATATACTCAAAATTAATACCAATATGATCAAAGATGCATTAAAATCTAATTTGTATCAATATCATCGATTTTTTGGTCTAGTCAAGATTTTAGAATGCTAAAAATGCATATAGACCTTTTCCTGAACTCTTCCTTATAATTCATTGACAAGATTATGGCAAATGCAAGACGTAAAATTGAGACTAGTTATGCTATATCAAAATCTGATATGTATCTATAACATCTCTGGTTTAGTCTAGTGGACATTGCAGAATGCCATAAATCCAAAACCAAATTTTCCTCAACCCTTACTAACAAAACTCATTGACAAAGTGATAGAAGAATCTAATACGCAAAATTGATACCGATATGATCAATGATGTATCAAAATCTTATTTGTGTCAATAATACCGATGGTTTAGCCTATAACTTTGTCAAGTAAGTGCTGTTCGGAAGAGTTCAAGAACATGTGGATATGGATTTATGGCATTCTACAATCTCGACTAGACTAAACCGTGGTCATGTTACTGATACTTATTATATCTTTATAGAGCATATTGGGCTTAACTTTATACGCATTGTACTCTTTCATGACTTTGTCAATGAGTGTTGTTAGAAGGTTGCAGGAAAATGCGGATATATGGATTGGAATTTCACTAGATAAGAACATAGGTGTTTTTGACACATATTGTTATATTGATATAGCTCAATTTAACGTATTGCTGTTTTGCATGAATTTGTCAATGAGTATTGTTAGGAAGAGTTCAGAAAAGTGTGGTTTTGGATTTATGGAGTTCTACAAGCTCGACTATATGGAAGAAAGCTATTCGTTAAATTAAGTTCAATATGCTGTATCAAAATATAATATGTATGAATAACACCTATGGTTTAGTCAAGATTTTAGAATGCCGTAAATCCAAAACCACATTTGTCTGAAGCCTTTCTAACAACACTCATTGACACATTCCTGGAAGAATGCTGTACGCAAAATTGATAACAATATGATGTATCAAAATCTAATATTTATCAATAACATCTATGGTTGCAGCTATCTTGTGTAGATATAAAAAGAGTAACAGGCCATTAATACCACGAGATGCACTTGTTTATTGAGAATTACTCGGTGATCTGCGACAAAGAGGACTTAGAAGCTCACAGACTATAGAGAATGCTATAAATCCATATCCACATTTCCCGGCACCCTTCCTTACAACTCTCATTGACAAAGTTATAGAAGAGTAAAATACGCTCAATTGAGACCAAATGATCTATCATAAGCTCATACGTATTAAGAACATCTGCGGTCATGTAATTAGTTTGCGTAGAAATTAAGAGATTAGGATACGATTTTTATCACAAAACAAACTTGTTTAAAGGGAATTTTATGGTCATCTCCGCCAAAGAGGTCGCAGAAGCTTAGCCGATGCTAGATAATGCCCTCAATTCGCTCTAACCCCCGCGGAGCTAGAGAGCATTTTTTTAATTACCCTGTAGACAAAAAAATTAACATTAAAATTATTAATACATTCCCCTGGCCAAAAACTTAAAATCAAAAATAAATATAAACTTTCATGTGCGGCGAAAAAACTTAAAATCCTACAAGTATAATGATGACATTGGAATCAAACTTGTAGGAGTTGTGAAGAAAATATTGTCGTCTCTCCGTAGCTTAGTTACTCAGAGTATCAGACCGGAAATCTGAAAGACCTGGGCTCGAACACCAGCGGAGCTAGAGAGCATTTTTTTCACAATTTTAAATCAATATTTGAAAAATATTGATTTTAGACTATGTAGAAAAAAAAATTAACATCTAAATGATCAATTTCTTATAACTTTCATTGACAAATTCATGGAAGAATGCAAACTGCTAAATTGCATTACAATAATACTAGAATTAAGAATATGTTGGCCTTCAGTAATATTTTTGGATACATGCCTTTTCGTAACGACACATACTATCCAAGTCCAAAGATGCTATTCAGTAAACTGAAAAAAACTTTTTCCATTACATTTTTCACACTGCTCCATATGAATCATATGCAACTGGTCTGCTCATAGCGGCCATAGTTGTTACGGCACCGTGGATGTTTTCTTCCCCAATATTATAAGATTGGTAATCACCTTTTAATGGGAGGTGTATGGATCGAAAAAAAATCCGATTAGTGCGTAGGTTCTCCTTGTGAGGCATACTCACTATGTAATTGTTAGCTCTTTAGCGACACCCAGTCCTGACACTGCACCTGGCTACCTGCATTCACCTTCCCTCTACGCATTCACAACCTGCTTCAAACTCCAAGAAAGCGGTCGATGACATGACACTAGTGACTAGTGGAGTGGAAACGACCGTTTACAGAAACCTGGAAATGTTCCGTGTTTTTGTGGGTATTCACGGGTCTCCTGAAAAAAGATCAGGGGTATAAAGGAAGGAGCGGTACTGTATTCTCCTGCCATGAGGCATATCGTAGAAACGGACGTACGGTGGCAAAACCAAGATCGTGATGAAAATGCGAATCGCGTGCGTTCACTTGTAAATGTCCCATTGCGTGCGATGCACGATTTTAAAGAAAAAAAGGAAAGTAAAACGGGAATGTGTAATGAAAAGTAAACAGCTTAATGTTTCTTTCACGTATACTTTTTTTTTATTTTGCGCTGAGAAAAAAAGTATGCTTGAATCAAAACAACTGTTTTTCTATAAAGATTGAAATTTGTTTGAATGCAATAAATTTTGATTTGTTAGAAAAAGTAGATAATTGATTCAAACACAATTTTTGGCTGAATTTCCGAATATTTCAGCTTCCAAAATAAATGGTTAAAATGACAAGTTCGGTTCAATCAAAAAAACCCTTGAACTAACTAAATTATTAAATGGCTACATGGTAATGCATTCACTGGGTTGATTCCACTAAATTTTTTTATTGACCTGGTCAATATTTGACACTTCTAATTTTAAGGATATATACTACTTATCTCAATCTCAAATATTAGAATTTTTAAAAATTATTTATAAAATTGAGGAAAATATTCTATTACTTAAAAGTAACTAATTTTGGAAGAAACATAAAACCATATTTAGAGAAAAATATTTTTATGAACACATCATGCTTTCAACGTTTTTCACTGCTTATGAAGCGGGTCTAAAGTTATAATCTTCAGTACATAGGGAAAAAAAGTAACGTCAGTGGTGAATAATTAAAATTATCAAGCAAACAGTCGATTGCGTTGACTGATTTATTGACAGACTGAATAAACTCAAAATGGCTAGTTACCATAAATTACTGAAACTTTCCAGACATCTTGGGAATTTTTGATATTGCAACTTTCCGTAAATTTCCAAAAATTTTAAAATTTCTCTGAGAGTGTTGATGTTGTTGGCTTTAGGGTCAGGTACATTAAAAATAATTTGTTTCAAACGTTTCGGAACATCATTTAGTAATTATTTCTCTAAAAATATGTTTTTCTCAAAAATCACAATTAAGTAAAAATATAAAATTAATAAAAAACGTTGTAGTGAAATCTTAACAAAACAATTGAATTTTCCACCAAAATATATAACTTAAACAAATAATTGTATTTTCAACAAAATAATTATACTTTCAGTAGAATAATGCATTTAAAAAAAATGAAAAATGGTGTAAATAAATTTTTAGATTAAAAAAGTTAATTTTCAGCCAAAACAAATTTTTTTTTACTAAAATTGTTAAAATTTTTAAAAGTTAGTTTATTCTTAAACTAAACAGTTCAATTTTGTACTAACGTAGCTGAAGTTTTAACCAAAAATATGAATTTTTATTTCAAAAATTTGGTTTCCACCACAGAGATGAATTTTTAAACAAAAAGTTTGATATTCTATCAACGTATTTGAATTTTCAAGCCAAAAAGACGAATTTTCTGCAAAATACTTGAATCCTCAACAAAATATAGATTAAACTTCAACCAAACAGTCTTTTTGGGTAAAATCCAGCTTTTCCCTTTTTGATCGAAAACATTACTTTTTAAGTTAAAAGTTCAAACTATTTGGTTAAAAATTAACCTTGTTGGTTTAAACATTATCTTTTGGACTGAAGATTCAATAATTTGTTTTAAAAATTTGTCTTTTTTGCTAGAAAATAAATCTTCTTGGATAAAAATCAACAATTCACGAAAATTTAATTATTCTATTTTTGGTTACAAATTGACCTTTCTTAGATAAAAAATTCAACTATTTATTTGAAAATTTATGTCATTTTTATTAGAAAAGTGAACTTTCTGGGTTGATAATTTAACTATTTTTTTAATATGTATTCAGTTAAAAATTCGTATTTTTTGGTAGAAAATTCAATTAATTAGTTCAGTATTTTTTGAGACTTCATCTTTTTTAATATAAAATTAATATTCTTGGTTGAAAAATGACATTTATGTTTTAAAATTTAATCATTCGGTTGATAATTTAACTGTTCTGTATGAAGCTAGTTTTTTTTGTCATAAAAATGAAATATTTTTGACGAAAATTTTTTTCTTCAATGATTGAAAAATCTTTCTTGGTTAAAAATTAATTGATTTTTTAAATTTGTCTTCTTTGTTTAAAAATTCATCTGTTTTAGTTAAAACTTTATTTTTGTTTGCAGTAAAAATTGCAATAGCTTGGTTGGAAATTAATCTGTTTTGGTTAAGCACTCTACAAGTTTGTTGAGAATTCGTCTTTTTCGTTAAACTGTACTGTTTTTGATTTAAAATAAAAAATTTGTTGGAAAAATCTGGACGCTGACTATAAAATGTAAATAATATAAAAAGTGCAACAAGTAAAAATAATTGTCTCTAGAAATGCATTTTTTAAGATCAAGAGAATAAAATAAATTAATGAGTAAATATTTCATTCGCGAGTCAACAGTCCGTAAATCCGTTCGTAATTAATCCTTCCTCTCCCAGTATCAGCAGGAAATGCAGGATGAGAATAAAAATTTGAAAAAAAAAAAAAAATGCGAATTTCTGAGATAGGAAGGTGTATGGTACTATTTACTAATGAGTTTCGCATCGATTTGCAGTTGTAGAAAGGGCACTGCTCTTCCCTGGAAGTAATTAGGTCGCCAAAAGTCGTTCACACAGGTGCATTTATCTCACATTATCGGTAATGGGAAGTACTAACAAAATGTAACATGACCACCAGTAAACAGTTAACCTTATCGCGAAACATATGGCTAGGTATTCTCCGTTATAAACCATTTTTTTCAAACCCCAGTCTGCAGGTGCTTAAAAAACTAATCTGAGGCGCTAATCTGACTATAATATTAGCAAGGTGTCTACTGCACACTCTCCTGGAAAATTTGTAAATCTGGAATTTTCAGAGAATTTTTAAATACCTGAAAAATATGATATTGTCAAGGAACTTTTTCATAGTTAGGAAAGTTTTTCTAGAGCATGCTTATACTTTTCTTTTTTTAATTTTAATATAAAGTTGAATAACCGCTGGGGGATTATATTGACTGAAAACAAGTTGTTCTAGAAATTGTTGAAGTAAGTTGTTGGCTTCAGGGACATATTAATTGAAACCGCAATTAAGTTGTATAGTAGAAATTCACGTGAGCCTAAATCCAAAAAATTACATAAACAATTTCTGCAAAATAAAATTAAATAAATATTTTTTAATCTGCAAAAGTACATTTATATTACTGTATTGAACTATTTTGTAAAAATCTAGTTTTTTTCGATTGGAAATTAATTTTTTTTAAATTAAAATTTAATTATTCTATTTTTTGTTGAAAATTTATCGTTTTTCGTTAAATTCGACTATTTTTTATTTAAAATCAAAATATTTTGTTGTTGAAGTAGTAGTACACTTTTCCTTGTTAAAGGTTTATTTTTAAGATTAAGATTCATCATTTGAATTGAAAATACAATTATTTGGTAGTAAATTTACTTTTTTGTTTTTTATACAAAATTTGTTGTTTTGGGTAAATCTTTAACACTTTCTTATAAAACTAAGCGCTTTGGTTGAGAATTAACTTTTTGGTTTAAAAATTCCTAATGTTGTTTAAAAATAAACTATTATTTTAAATTTAACTATCTTGCTGGAATTTTTATTGTTGTTAAAAATTAATTTTTGGGTTAAAGATGCATCATTTTATTTGAAAATTCATAATAATAACTAAAAATTCTTCTGTATAATTGAAAACTGAACTATTTCGTTAAAAATCAGTCTTTTTTTGTTCCGAAATTAAATTTATTTACTGAAAATGTAACTATTCAAGTTGATACCTACATTTTTAACTCAAAATTGAATTACTAATTACTTTTGTTGTATAATTGATCTTTTCAACATTTATGTTGAGAATTCATCGTTTCTGTAAAAAAATAACTTCTTCCAATCGAATAATTATAATTCTGATGAAAATTCATAACTGGTTGAAAATTCATGTATTTTGTTGAATATTAATTTTGTTTTTGAAACTGAAGATTTAACTAGTTCATTTTCGGTAGAAAGTTTACCGTTTTTAGTTAAAAATTTAATTATTTGGTTGAAAATTTAAATATTTTATGGAACCATTTTTTTAGCTCTAAATTAATTTTTCGGGTAAAAATTCATCTGTTTTAGTTGAGAATGTATGTATTTAATTAAAAATTCGTCTTTTTGTTAGAAAATTAATCTGCTTGGTAGAAAGTTTATCCATTTGCTGAAAAATTCTACTGTTCC
The DNA here is from genome assembly GCA_010014905.2 of Druon quercuslanigerum. NCBI lineage: Eukaryota > Metazoa > Arthropoda > Insecta > Hymenoptera > Cynipidae > Druon > Druon quercuslanigerum. The sequence continues at coordinate 1,160 of JAAAKG020141522.1, read as the reverse complement.
AGTTAGAGATTTATCATTTTAGTTGAAAACCAATCCAGTTGAATATTACATCATTTTATTTGAAATTTCGTCCCTTTAGTTGAAATAATTATATTTTTTAAATAAAAAATTAATTATACCATTTTTGGTTAGAGAAGTAATCTTCTTGGTTGAAAGTTCATCTTTTCGTAGAATATTCGATCATTTTAGTTGAAAATTCATCTCTTTGGTTGAAAATAACTTTTTTTTAAACTAAAGATTTAACTATTCCATTTTTGGTTAAATCTATTTTAGTTGAAAATTCAACTCTTGTTAAAAATTCATTCATCTTGTTAAAAATGCAATATTTTTAATTGAAAAGCGAGGAATTGGAAGTTTTTCAAATTAAATTTAATATTACCCATAGTAATTTTACTGGAAAGAATATACTTCCCCACTTTCTTGGAAAAATTTCCTCTTTTCTTTCCTTATGATCTTAATTACTTTCACAAACAAAAAAACACTAATTTAGTTTTACAAGTGAATATTACTAATCTTAGAAGTCGTTAAAAAATGCGAAATACTTGAATGGCTTCGGAAATTAATTTTCTGGTGCCTAGAGTGTGTGTGTGTGGGGGGGGGGGGGAGCGAACTTCGCATAAATTCAAGCGGTCTGTGGTTTCTCAACTTTGAGCGCCAGAAAATTATAATCAGTTCCTTGATCCGGGCTCTCAATTATTATATAATTTCTTGTGGTCCAATGGTGGCCCTCAAAGTCTTGTAAAAAATAAATGTCTTTATGCCTCTTTTTTTAGATTTGAAAGGGTTAAACGGTTTTATCTCTCTAAGCGGCAACAGAAGCAGGGATGTTCTTTTCAGCTTCAGGAATTACGACAGACACGCGATCCTTTATCTGAAAGTTGTCTATTTTTCCACGCTTCACGGTCATTAAAGTCTGTCGAAGCCTTATTGTAATAGATCCTTGCAAGGATCTGCAGCCAACTGGACATGCAAATAGAGGCACTTCGAACTCGTGTGAAATTAATTGCGCGTGACACTCCCTAGGAGGGTTCCGCGCTACGAAGAAATGCTTCCGATCTCAAAACCAATAGAAAGAGGTTGTTGCAATTATTATTATTATTATTATTATTACACCATTAAGCCGTTTCCCTTTCGGGGTAGGCGTGACTCACTCGGTAGGG
>JAAAKG020141521.1:0-34083 GCA_010014905.2 Druon quercuslanigerum | reverse complement strand
TGAACGTGTTATTTAAATAAATAACACGAGAATTCCAGAATAATCTAAAAATTTTATAACCCCTTCCTCACACTACTCCCCTCCCTACCGAGTGAGTCACGCCTTCCCCGAAAGGGAAACGGTTTAATGGTGTAATATTAATAATAATAATTTTAAAAGCAAAGAAAAATTTTTATTTGAACAAAAAAGCATTTCTTGGAACCAAAGAAATTAACGATAAGAAATTTCTTTGAATTGAAATATTGAAATAAATGTTTTTCTTTGAATCATAGAAAATTTTGTCTCAGCATACCACTGAATTAGTTGAATGATTTTTTAAATAAATCTGAGGTTAAAGTTACAGTATTAAAATTTGTTATTTTCAACTGAGATTTTTTAATTTTGTGTTGTACAATTTGACAGTTTGTGGCCTTAGAATAAGAGTGTTTCATCTTTCATTTATAAAGTCACTTGATTATTATTTGTTTTGTATGAGAAGCAAGTAACTAAAAATTCGTAATGGAACCCTCTTCCTGCAGGGCCATGGATTATTATTAATTTTAAACGATTTAAATTATAATCATTAGACTCAAAAATATTCAGTACAAAAAAAAAAGTTTTAATTTCACATTTATAATTTTAGGGTTCCTACAGGTTAGTAAATTCTGGAAAGTCAGGAAGAGTTAGAGCATTAAAAAACAGTCATAGAACTCAAGAAATGTCATAACTGTTACCACTAGAAGAGTTTAAGATACATGTAGAAAAAAAATTTGTTTCCGTTAATGTGATTCATTTTCTAGGGGGAAGGTTGTTTTTATATCTGCAAGAAAAATGTATAACGGCTAGGGAAAATAAGAAATTGAATAATCAGGGAATTTTGAAATTGAGATTTTAAAGCACCTTTGCTACGTTCTTTGGAATATTTAATTGAGGTTTAATGTTCAGATTCTTCAGACTTATAATATTAAGTTAAAGAATATTAGAGTTCTAATTCTAATTCTAATTTTGAAGTCCTTATATAAATAAACCTGTTCAAATTATAAGCCTTTCATAATATATCGACACATATTATTTATTGTTTTATCTCAAATTAATTGCAAGTTAAATTCACTTAAATATAAAAATTTATTTGAAATGCTTCAAGCTTTTATTTTAAATTTTTCGAACTCAGAAGAGTTCCACTTTGACTGTCTTAATTTGCAGTTAGGGTTTGATTACTTAAAAATAAAAATATATAGCTTTGAAATCTTGAATATTTTAATTTTAATTACTGTAACGATAATTCCACGAAGCTCGAAAAATCGAGAATTTTTTTGCACTTTGGCGGTCACCCAGGTAATGCTCATCTCATTATTACGTCCGAGTTGGTGTGTTCTTGAAACGTTGGACACATGAAATTTGAATAAAGTCCCAATGAGTTGGTAGGAGCTCAATGTTTTCTTTAATTTACAATTTGTTATGTCGACCGTACAAAATTCTTCATTGGTTACAGGGAAGAAAAAGAGCTTGGAGGATGTTCTCAAGACCATGCTGTGTTATCAGATCTGCCAAAATGTAGCGCGTGGTAGAGAGCGCAAATTAAAATCGCTTCCGTGGCGCCAGTTCAGCGTTTGTGTGTGCACTGTGTAGTGGATACGAAGCAACAGGTACGCATGCGCGCGTGCGCTTGCGCACGAGATTTACGCAGACGGACACGCGTGAACCTGCGTCTAAAGTACTTTCTCTCACTCTACGCTTCTCGCTCAGCGTCATTATCAGTGGATCTTATCGAGAAGTGCTTATTAGGGACTTTATTGCCGAGTAGTTGCCTCTTTTCCACGCATCCTTCGTGAACACTTGCGCTCATGATCATCCGCGCCGGTTCCAATTTTAAAGATTGACGCGGAAGATCATTTTATAAGTACTGCTGCATAGTTTTGGATTAGAAAATTAACGATCTATAGGCAGATCTTCTATAATCATATTGGCTATGATTAGTCTTTGATTAGCATACAAGTTTTATTTTTTCTTCCATAACACAAACATGTGCACGTTATAAGTGAGAAATCAACTGTTTAAAATTTTTTTCATTGAAAAATGATTGGTTATATCACAGAGCTTAACATTTTTTTACATTTTGGTCTATACATCTTTTGATTATCGGATCGTACCCTACATGCATTCCTACTCTGATAAAATAATCACCTTTGTGTGCAACTGTACCAATATGCTGATGATTTAGAGATTAAATGAATAGTTATAAAATATGCAAATACATTAAAGTTCACTTTTAATAGTTTAAAGCATGAGCTTACAGTCACCGAGGTACCTATTGTTGTGAAAAAGTGTGATTTCCAAAAATAGATGACGAAAAAAGTTTTACAAGTTAAATAAACATGTAAATAAATTCTGTATAAGAACTTAGCAGTTGAACTAATACTAATTCTGGTTTTTGATACACTTCTTATGCGCGATATATTCCAACACGACAGCTTATAGTTGACAAATACGAAATAATCTTACTGAAACATTTCATATCAGGCATGCGGTCTATGTTTCGGTATACATACAATCGATGGCCGATGTTCATTTTCAAAGGAAATAAAATGACACGTATTTTTCCGGTCTGATACAAAAATGTCGTAGTCGCAGTTATGACTATATTAACTCCTGAAGCTAATGAGGTTGGTTAATATTGAAAAATAAAAAAATAAAATTTCTTTCAATTGTGGTATGATTTAAACTAATATACAGGTGGAGCATTCCATTTGATATGAGCGCATTGTCCAAATAGCTACTTTTATGTTTAAAGTAGGGGTATGTTTCAATTTTATGTAGTTCATTACGTTAAATAATGTGAATCTAAAGGCTATGCACGTAACTACATGATGAAAATTTGATACAAAGGATTTTTTACAGTCTCTCCAAATCTAGCTAACCTTAATCCACGTCAATCCTTTTCTATCGTTTTCCTATCCAGTTTAATCTTTTTCTATCTCTTTATTTATATTTTTATAAGATACCTATATTTTTGAGTCCTGGCTGTTGTATTTAAATATTTTTTCCGTGTTTACAAAGCAGTCCTTTTCAATTTTCTTTGTTCTCATTATTATTATTATTACACCATTAAGCCATTTCCCTTTCTAGGTAGGCGTAACTCACTCGGCGGGGAGGGGAGCAGTGTGAGGAAGGGGTTATAAAATTTTTAGATTGATCTAGAATTCTCGTGTTATTTATTTAAATAACACGTTCATTCCGCAGCACTGCTCCGACCCAGGTTGCTGATCAGTCTCTCTAGCAATCACCCCAAGTGAAGATCCTCACAAAGTCGACATGTGAGGTTCCCCACTTGGGTCCATTTTTATCCAAGGTCATTGTTTCAAGCGTCATTCACTCTACTGACACTCTTCTTATTAACTATTTTCCGCCATACTTTTCTGTCCTGCCATACTTCTCTAACTTCTTTAACGTCCATGCATTTTTTCATGCAGGCTCTCGTGTTTCTATGACTTTTTATGTCCCTTCTAACTAGTGCCTCATTCACACATTCTAACCATTCCTTCTGCGGTCTGCCTCAGGGCACGCTGCCGTTTACTTTACCTTGATATACTTGTTTCGTTATTCGTCCATCCTTCATTCTCTCCACATGCCCGAACCATCTTAACCGATTTCTTTCCCATGTGTCAACTAGAGTTTCTTCCGCACCACATTCTTTAAGGATTATCTCGTTACTTACTTTGTACATCAGAGTTTTCCCGCATATTATGCGCAGGAATTTCATGTCGATCGCGTTAATTTTAATCTTATCTTTTTCATGATATAGTATCGTATAGTACAGTTGGTACAAATATGGGACTATGTATTGCCATTTTAGCCTTATTTGATGTATTTTTACTTCTTATAAGAAGGCCTGGTCTACCAATAACCTTCTTACCTTAATATATGAAAACCCAGTCTTCTTATCCAACTCTATTCTTCGCCAATCCAAGACATAGACAAATATTGCCTTAGATACATGGAGGATAAAATTGGATAGAAAGACCAGGATTCAAAAGGATAAGGCTGAATAAGGTTAAGTCAATCATAAATCATAAGCTAAATAAGTAAATAGAAAGATAGGGATTGATAATTATAAGCAGGATTTTAGATTTGGAAATGGATAGAAAGGGATATACGTGGATAAACTGCGGAAGACTTGTATAGAGGGACTGGAATTAAATAGAATAGAAGTGATTAAAGAATGAAGAAGATATAGAAGAGGATTGACCGGTAAGATTGAAGGTATACAGCGCCATAGAAGTAAATCCTGAAAATTTACTTTAATAAGAAAAACTTTTGAAATACCAGAAGAAATCAATATATTTTAATGAAAGCAGGTAAAACTTAGAGAATGTCACAGACATAAGTAAAGTTACATGGATATATTGTTTCTTTACATTTCAGTCTTAAAGATGAAACATAATTGAAATGGATAGAAACTCTATCCTTTTACTTTACCGGAGTGTATACGATCTAAGTAATAAAATAAAAAGGAGATGCAGGATAGGTCAGAAGGTAAGAAAATAATTGTATATAGCAGTGGAGGTTGAGGTAGGAAAAGAAAAGATAGAGGATAGATAAAAGAAAATAGGTCGCTGTAGGTATTAGAAAATGAAAAGACTGGCTCAGGGAAGAAAGGATTTGAGAATACAATGAAACCCATTCTTGAATTGTCGACTTTGAATGAGAAGTGATATTCGGATGTAGAGCTGGTCAGTATATCGTTCATTACGCTCAAATCTCTCAATGAAGCAAAAGTGGAACGAAAGGCAAAACTGGAGACACTAGAACAAGTTGGTGATGATTAATTAGTCCCAAATGGCGTTGAGAGAACAGTTTAACCTGTGACCTCGGTTCGATGCATCCAGTTCTCTCCTTGGTCCTTTTTGTCTTTTGGTGCGACCTGGCGCGGAGCGGCGGCACCTATACGGATCCACCTTTTCCACGAACGTTGTGCACACATTAAACGAACTTTGTACTAAGACGCTTAGGGCGATACAGATACGACGCGACGGGTCTGTGGGAACAGACCGACTCTGAATGTTAATTGTTGTTTAAATTTATGACAGCCCTCTCTCCTGGTTCATCCACCCCTTCCACCCAAATAACCATGGCTATTCATTTAGTTTCACCAACGAACGAGCATCGGAATGAGCTCGGCGATTAGCCATTCGAAAAGAGGAGCTGCGTCGTGCCGAAAGGAAAAGAAACGATGAGATGAGAAAGAGTAGGCAACCGCGAGGGCAATGTCGAGTATCATAACTTTTCGCGGAGTTAGCAGGATTCGGGACCTCTTTCACGCCATGGCACCCAAGGTATTTCTAATTCGTTATAGCTTCTCAAGACTCTGGGTATAGCTCAATGCACCTTGTTTCATAAATAACATTGTAATTTAAAAAAGTATTTATCTTTATGAGGCGACGGAGCATCTTTGAAGATTTGTTAACTCGGCGTGGAATGTGCTTTAAAGAGTATTAAACAAATTTATTGTCTTCATTGGTAAAAGTATTTTACTCTGGCACTTTTATGTACGATAATAAATTGTGTTGTTCAACAGCTGCATATCTTTTACATAATATGCAAGAAATAACGGATGGATCTTGTTGAATTGCAAAGAATATTGTAATGCTGTTCGAAATTCGTCTAGACTTTATAGTTCTAGATTCTCAGTCACTTAGTGATCCCGAATCTCAGTGCTGGGAGAACTGACAGGCGAAGTGGGTCAGATGCGCGTTGTCCTTAATAAAAGCAGAATAACGTCCCTTGGCTCGATTACCATATGAATTGGTGGGTATCATAAAGGGAGGAAACTGAATGAGCGCTTCTTTGCCAACACACTGAGATTTAAGTATGATTGCTTTTGTGTGTGGTCTTGACCGCGTGAAAGTGTTGTCATCGGCTGTCAACAGCGGTTTCACTTGATGAGATATCGCTCATTCAATTCTTTCAACCCGTAGTATTGACAAATTGTTTAAGAAGTATAGTCATAAGGTAATGGGAGATTCTACGCAATTTCAATTATTTAATTTTATGTGATAAGTTGAAATTATGTTGGCAAGGTCCTTGCTCTCTAAGGGGAAGATCCGGCGTTTGTATTACGTAGCAAATAATGAACATTAATGAGACAGGACGTACGCAGCCCTTTCTTACTCAGCCTGAAGGGATGTGTGTTTCATAGTGTACCAGGAATACGAGACTCCTGAGACAATGGAAATGACTTTGAGTCTGCCCGAACCGCGACGTATAAACCGCCTACTATTTCACTCGTACTACTCATGGTTACTTGCATTATCTAGATGATTCGAGTCTCGACATTTTTTTAGTAAGTTTTTTAGTAGTAGTTTCTGCAATCACATGGGCTAATTAACTGTGGGCCATCAGCCCGTCAGCCGTACGCTGGAAGGTTTTCTGCAGTTTCCCTCATCCATGGTCAAATATCCAGACAAATGCGAGTTCTTTTAATAAAGCCGGCTGTAGACATATGGGGATTTATGGGAGGCATTTTTATGCAGATGGAACAAATATTTACATAAAAACATCTCACTAAAGTTCTGTATTTCTGATGAGCTCAGGGCCGTAACCGTTTCAGAAGGTTCGACTTGTCTATTGGTGCTCATAAAAGACAGCGGATGCATTCCGGCATTATTAATGCGAAAGATACGTGAGTGCATCATCGGTCGTGGTTATCCATTACTAGGGACACTTTCGTACCATGTTCTCAACCGGTTTTCTCTATTTCAGCGGAATACTTGTCTACCCATTGGTTCGAAAGAGATGGGAACCGATGTCGGTTCGTTAAGCACTTTCGAACTTTTCGAGATAATTTATATGCAGAACTAGATTTTACGTCGCTTTCCATATTTAATTAATTTGGTAATTTAAGATAGGTTTAACGAATAGTTTGCAGATTCTGACAGTTTTTTAATACCAGATTTATTAATCAAGTCCGCTAAAAATTTAATTAGTATGATGGCGCGAGCCATATTGATTAAATTTGATTTAATATAGTTTGCGGATAAATCAAGCGTGTTCAATAATTCATAGCCAAATCACGATGCTTATTCCTCGAACTGCGACCTTCCTGGCGAGTTTCATCATATATTCCGCCTCTTTTCATTAATGAATGTAACGGTCTTTGTGGTACACAAACAATATTTGTTCTTTTTTTTTGATTTATTGACAGATTCGAGATCGAATGACATTGAACCATAGATTTAGTTTGAATATGAATGATACAAAAAGGCAAGTAGTAGTAGTATTTAACAATAGAATTGGTGAACGCTACCTATTTAGGTTGGTATTAAAAATATGCTGCCTTTAGTGTTCGCTGCAAGCAATTTCTTCCGTGTAGCCTAGACAAAAGAAGAATTCCAACGTTTAACTGCGTTGGAAATGGTGTCATTGCATACTGTGGCTTGGTCTTGCAGTTTCTCTTACAGGTCGCTTCAACTTCGTAAACAACCGCAAATGCGTTCTTACGAAATATAATATACCTGGCATGAACGTGAACTTAAATGGATGCACGTTTCCAAGGCCAAGCCGCGACAAGCTCGAGGAATAGCCTTCTGCACTTTTACTACCCACCGGTTGACGAGATCAAATCTCATTGGCTGGTCACAAAATTTTGTTGCCAGTATTCCAAAAATAAAAAAACACTTCTATTTGATTTCTTGCAATTGTCTTTCGCGGCGTGATAATGATACATTTGGGTCACAACCTCTTTATCCGAATTCCCCATAAGGAATTGAACACTCACTCTTCTTCTCCAGTTATCTCCAATAATGGATTATTTATAATTTTTTTCCCTCCTTTCCCGTTTCTAAGTATACCCCTAAATCAATGAGTAATCATTTTATTACAATTTTTCGATCTAATCGTCTCTGATAAGGAATTGATGATTATTTTTTGACTCGTCTCCCCCAAGTATCCTCCCCAAAGGGATTGGTGATTATTTTATCACAGCCTCTTCCCTTCTGTAAGTATACCCTAAATCTGTAACTGTTAGTTACATTTTTATTTAATTTCCTCTCCCTGTCCAAGTGAACCCCATGAAGGGACTAGTAACAATGTTTTCACACTCATCCACCTTTCTAATTGTGATATCAAATTGTTACAAATGATTCAGAAATTTATTTACTCTGTAGACTAACTAACTGTAATTTTTATCGTGAATGTTTTTTGTGAAATCTTTTTTGATTTATGCATTTACGAATTCATTTCAGTACTTGGCATAGATAGATGCAATTTCAAGAGCTCATTTTCATGTTCAAGTATATTTGTTTTACAGAGTTTTTTGCAATCCACTGGTACTTCTTAGTAACATACGTTTCAAGTTAAAACAAGCTATAGAATTGCGTTATTATTTGTAGGTACGTGCGTTGGTCGGTGCGTGAGCCATGCGTAGAACCCCATGCGTCTTTGAGCTTATTTTATGCCACTGCTCACTACCAACACTGGCCTGCCTCAATGCGGGTTCACCCATTGCAATATTGCATTCCTCTCCTTCTCTTTAAATCTTTCTACCTTATGCTTACGTGTTCAATATACGCGTTTTTCCCGGTATGAGTCAAACTCCATAAGTAACAGGGAATATGTATGGTCGCATTGAGTGAAAAGAGAACATTAATTAGTTTATTTGTGTGTCTTTGATATCTTTATTATCCTAGTTTCTTGGTAAATATCTCAATTTTGCTTGTAGAGTCTTCTAATTAACATCATAGACGCCATACACTATTAGCTTCTCTTTATTGTACTAAAATGTTCAGACTTAAAAGTATTTTTAACGGATGGAAATGGAAATTTTGATGGAAATGTAATTTCAGAATAAAATACATAAGGCAAATTTCTATAAAGAACGTCAATGCAAAAATTGTAGTTTGTTATAAAAAATTGGTAATCGGGAAACATGATCATAGTTGCTGAATCTATTAGATTATTAGAAAGTACAATTTTGTGCTAGAATTCGGATATTTTTCTAAAATGTTACAAATTATTAAAAGTTTTCATAAAAAGTTATGAGGATTTAAGTACTAGATGAAGATTGGCCGCACCCAAGCTTTTTTTCTCATGACCCGTGACTGAGCAACAATTTCCAAGTGCACTAGATCTTGAAACTTCATCTTCTTCGAGTAATTTAAGTACTAACTAAAAAGTGGCCGCACCCAAATCCTTTTTCTCATCACGCGTCATCGTGAAACAACTTCCGAGCGGGCCAGGTCTAAAAAATACATCTGCCTTGAGGAAGTTGAGTTTAAAATAAAGATTGGCCACAACCAAGCCTGTTTTCTGATAAACCGTCATTGAGCAACAACTTCCAAGTGCACTAAGTGTTAAAAATACATCTTCCTCGAGGAATTTCAGTAGTAAATGAAGATTGGCCACACCACGCTTTCTTCTCATGACCCGAAATTGCAAAACAACTTCCAAATATACACAGTGTTAAGAGTACACTTTGTCGAGGAAGTTAGGTTCTAAATGAACATTTGAAGTTATGTTCTAAATGAAGATTGGTTTTACCGCAAGAGTTACTGGGACGAACTGCCATTCCAAAATTTCTTCCGAGTGCACCAGGTTTACAAAATACATCTTATTTAAGAAATTTGAGAAATACACAGGCATTGGTCACATTCCAACGGTTACTGGGACCACCTGAGTTCACCGTTGGCTCGGACAAGCCATCATTATACGACATCAGGTGTAAAAAATACATTTTCCTCCAGAATGTTTGATTCTACACGGAATTCTGTTTAATCGTATAAAAAGATGAATGTGCATGTAAGTTGCTGTATAATGACATGCCATGAGAAGAATGTTTTGTGTGCGTTTAATGTTCATTCAGACACTAATTACCTCAAACAAGATGTATATTTCAGATCTGGTGCATTCAAAATTGGTTTATAATGACGGGTCATGAGAAAAATGGGTTGAGTGTGACCAATCTTCATTTGGTAGTTAAACTCCCCGCGAAGGATGTATTTTTTAGAGCTGATGAGTTGGGAAGTTGTTGTACAATGACGCGTAATGAGTAAAACGAGTTGGACGCAGCCAATCTTCATTTAGTACTTAAATTTCTCGAGGAAGATTTATTTTTACATCTAGTGCACCTGGAAGTTGTTGTCCAATGGTGGGTCATGAGAAAAATGGGTTGAGTGCGGCTAATCTTCATTAAGTACTTAAATTCCGTGTAGAAGATGTATTTATAAGACCTAGTGCACTTGGAAGTTGTTGTGCAATGACGGGTTATAAAAAAATACATGTGGTGCAAGCAATATTCATTTGAAACTTAAACTCGCCAAGGAAGATGTATCATTTACACCTGATGCACTCGTAAGTTGTTGTACAATGACGGATCTTCCCAGTAAGAGCGAGAGTGCGACCAATTCAAATAGTATAGTGTTTTCCAGTAACTTTCACGGAATTCCCACGGAAAGTCAACGGAATTTCCGTGAATTACGTTCCGGGGAATCTTTTCACGTGAGTAGGGAGCGTAATAAATTGAAACTATTTAAAATTGAATAAATTTAAATTAATTTATTATAAAATGCTGCAGAGAAGCACTATATGGGTGTACTTATTTGTGCTCATTTTATGATCAAAGAGAACATCAAAAGTCCAATTAATCTATTCTTTTATGTCGAATAAGTCTTAACTTACGGTAGTGTTATATTTCAAATTAAACATAAATTTTTCCTCATATAAACAATGTGACCTTTTTTCAAACTTTATAAGTCCCTGTTAGATGATCACGAAAGGTAAATAATTAATGAAAAAAATAATTAAAAATAAATGTGCAATGAATATAAATATGTTACCAAATTAAAGAACGATATAGGTAGGTCATGGAAGTTCATGAAAGCTTGCTCAGTAGGCCAATCGATGCATCACGAAAACGCGAACAAATGCATCATATACAGTCCGGTTGTATTTCAAATATTAAAAAAGTTTTCCTCATATGAGCAAGATAGGCAATATATATTTTGAAAAATTACAAGATGACATACAAGGTTCCTCAATAGGACATTTGATGAATCTCGAAGATATGAAAAAATATATTAGAAATACAACTGTAGTACTATTATATATTTCAAATGACTGTAATAAACAATTTTTTTTTAAATTTCATAAATCGTTACTAGTATAGCTTATAAACGGTTCCTCAATAGATCGATAAATGCTTGTCCAAGACGTGAACAAATACATAAGGTATAATATCATTGTATTTATAATATCAAAAAAGTGCTTCGCATGTAAATATGATTTTTTTTAAATTTCTAAATGCAGAACAAGACCACTTACAATTGTCTGATCTAGCCCAAGATCCTATGAGACCTAGACATCAATTGAAGCTCAATTCTTCCAAATTTCATTACCATAGAGTTATGGTAAACAGAAAAAGGTACATACACAAACTGACATTTAAAAATTGTATTTTCAAGTCACTGGGGTCCAATTATATTGAAGTAAGTGAAATAAGTAGATTTGAAAATTTTCTTATCGCAAACCTCTTTCTATGTTCTAATAGTTGAGACATTATTTAGTCTGTCGAATTTCTATTGACCTTAAAGAAAAAACGGTTTATTTTTTAGTTTTAATTTAAATGAAACTTTTGAATACTTACAATCATACAATTTTTAGATTTAAAGGGTTGAATTAAAAAATGTACATGACGGAAAGTTTGTCTGATTCTTCAGAGGGCCCCCCTGGGCTGTTTCGTCCAATCTTCGTTTCTATTAGGATACTTTGATCTGTGTGATTTAATGCTTCTTTTATTACCAAAAATTCGGTCACGCCACTAAATTTTTTTCTCGCTACCGCTAATGGTTGAAGGGAGAGTGTAGGGGTTTTTGTAACGTGAATATGTAAAGGGGCGAGTTGTTTGTTCCGATAAAAAGGGTGGGAGAAAATGGGTTTCTGCGTGGTCGTTTCCAGTGTCTAGTCTTCGTATAAGATGTAGACTGTAGACGTAGAGCAAGCGACGCCCACGATGACGCCGGAGCAGGGGTTAGATGCGCGAAAAAGTCAGAATACTGGAACTCCTGGACGTTATACGATACACCCACGCTCGAAAAAGTAGGACAAAGTCGACTCATTCATTCTTCTGATTCATAGATGTTTTAGGGTGCAAGTGAAGGAATCTAGGATACGTGCCGGAAATTATTCCATCTACGTCGACATATTCAATCTGTAAGAGAAATTTCAAGGTCCTTAGGTTGCTTGTTCTCCATCGATGAAATCAAAAAGGCGGACGATAACATGCGATAGGTCAAACGATTTGCGACCAAAGTGTCCGGAATCCGCTGAAGAGGCTACTTCGTTCCATCTCCGTTTGAATATCCTGCTAATACAATGCACCGTCTGCTGTTCCTGGCCGCGAGCCATTGTCGATAATCTCCGCATTGTTGGCTGATGATAAAAGTAGATGATAGTAGTAGCTTTCTCTTTTAAGGGTTTCTTAATCAGAAACATCTGGCATTGTCACACATTCATATGCATATTGTAGAATAATTAGGTAATAAGTGATTCATAAGGGAAACCATGTACTTTCTTACTATGAATCAATATTTAGGATTTTAGTCCTTTTGTGTATTTATGTGTGAACCGTTTTCTACGATGTACGATGCGTTAAGCCTTTCATATTAAGCATGACTCATTCGCTGCTAGCCGGGGATCAGAGAGTTCATATGAGAAAAGTGAAGAGGAAAATTGTAAGCGGTGGTATAAGGGGGAGGTATAGATTTTTAGATTAATCAATCATTTCCATGTTATTTGTTTGAACAATATGTTCGTTCCGCAATACTGCTTCAACCCAGGTTGCTGAACAGTCTCTGTAGCAATCACCCAGTGGATGTAAATATAGGATTACATATGGACATTTTAGCTTAATTTGGTATATTTCTACTTCTGATAATGGATATTGCTATGCCGAGAACATTCTTACCCTTATTTATACATCTATCTATCACTCCTTCTATCTGTCTGTCATTAATTTAAATACTATCAAGATATACGTACTTATCAATTTGTTCTACCCTCTCACCGTTTATGACAATTTAGCAATTGTTTTCTCATCCTTCCTTTCCAACATTATAATTTTTGTTTTATTTTCGTTAATGCTTTTATTACGGTTATGGGAACGCTTACCCATGCACCTTCACTGTCCCGTGATATACTCCTCCTTAATCCAGGAGAATACAAATAATAAGAATCTTACAGTGGCGAATTCATCGCTATGGAAAACTATTCTTTAGCAATCCCAGTTCATGGAATGAAATTAAAGGTCACCGAGATTTGGTTTAATTCTTAGTTTTAGTTGAAAAACGCATGCAATAACTTTAACTATTACTTGGTATGTGTCCTTATCAGGGGAAAAGGCCAATTTGGACGATTTTAGTTTCTGAGATATTCGCTGTTTTTGTTCGAAGAAACTCTTGGTTTTCAAGAAGGGCTCTTTTGGACCTGTGTACGTTTCTTATATTTGCATGGCAACAAAATATTTTGAGCACAGAGATGTACTATACATGGTGATAATGTTCTTGGATTATTTGATTTACATTACACTGTTTTTTAGAAATTAATTATACATAAATTCCAAATGGGGTTGTTGTTTATTTTTAAATATATTTTTTTCATAGTAGAATTAAAAGTAAATTCAACCTATTTACATGTTTATTTATTAAAAATTAAAAAGAGTTGAAGTAGTTTGAAGGATGACCTAAAAGTTGTTTAAGATGCCTAGAATTTTACTGCAACCGGGTTTTGTAAAGTGTGATAGTGCGAATGCTAAAAGTCGACATATGGATGGTCACAAATTTTTTCGCCAGGTGTCAGCCGGATAATTCAGTAGTGGATGGAATAATGGCATACCATTATTCTGATTGGTTCAGCGTTTTGCTGGATGTTACATTTCAAGGTCATAAAGTTGTTTGAGAAGGGTTTTCGATACTTTTTTTAAACGAAGTGTCTTGTCATCTCGAAATTCGGGATGAGTAGTCGAATATTTTTCATGAGTTTGGCTAGCCGTCCTGGAATTTCGGCACAAATTAACGCAACCTTTTTAAAAATATTTTGTTCTTTCGAAATAAACTATTCAGCACTTATTTTAAATCTATTAAGATGTTGTATAATTGTATGTAGCTTTCAAAATATGCTGTTTCAAATTCATGCATCAACCCCATTGTTTTAATTTTAATAATAATATTTTGAAATCGTTTTATTTTTAATGTTTAAATTCAAAAATTATATTCAATTCTTATCTTCGAAATTGAATAATTTTAGGTTGAATCTTCAGGTCGGTCAAGATACTGAGAAACTCAGTCAGGATACTGACCGGGCTAGCCTTAGTTGGTTGGATCGCTGGTGAGTCTTGCCTTAGTTGGTTGTATCATCGACTAATCGTGCCGTTCTTTTCCGAATCACTAAGGTATGTCGCCTTAGATAGTTGGATCACTGACTGAGCTTTAGTTGGTTGGATCGTTAATTGATCTTACCTGAGTTAGCCGAATCACTAAATGATCTTGCATTAGCGGGTTTGGACGCTGCCTGATCTTGCCTTAGTTTGCCGGATTACTGGCTGATCTTGCCTTAGTTGGTTGGATCATCGCAATTTGCAATTTCATAATTGAAAGTATTGTTACCTTTTCTTCAATGTTTCGAATTTTGTTTGCTCTACATATGGAATATTTTAATTTTGAAAAAACTTGGCCTAACAGTGTCAATTTTAAATTATTGTTACGTATGAAGACCTCGAAACAATATTGGACGTTTGAGTTTAAAAATTGCGAGCTCCCTGGCGTTAAATTTTCAATATATGCGGTTTTAGAAGACTTACACTCATAGGAAACAGGTGTATATTCCGCAATTGCGCGGAGGGATTTATTAGCAGTGAAAAGGTTACAGCCATTGTACGAAGTTTACCATGGATCCGAAGACATACGCACGTACAGATTCTTCATTCTCCGAAGGACTAAAAGAATTTCCATTGCGGTATTTCGTAGAATAAATATCGCGGCTCTGGTTGCGACGCCATTTGAAAACTTGGTGCGAGTTTCGAGGCATGGCGCTTAAACTCAGTGTCAACAAATTAGCATTCTTCAAGGAAGAGTCAAAGCACGAAGAGCCGACATGGACGATCTCTCGGCTTTTGAAAAGCGTCTAAGTAACTGTAATTTCTGTCTTTCTAAAATATTTGTTGAAACAAGGCTTTATCTGGTCTTGTTTTGTGTTCAAATTCAATAAGCCACACATAAATAGGAATCACAGTCCATCTTCTTTTTTTACCTAATCCCGCCTTTCCCCCTGCATTTCCCCCTCTTTCTTCGACAAATTTGAAAAACTCACTAAAGAACTTCAAGTCAAGGTTTCAATTAGTTTTTTAAGCTACAGAAACTCAAAACATTAGAAATAAAGACACCTTGCAAGAGAATTTCTGTATACCAGTTTTTAATATTTCCTACAGGATTTAGTTACTAATTTGGTAGATTTGAAGTGCATCGTTGAAAGCGAAGTAATTTATAGATTCCATTAAGAACATTAAATTTCTACAAAAAAGACAAATTATCAACCAAAGATGATAAATTCACAACAAAAATCTTCTGCAAAACTGTTGAATGTCCACCCCAAAAATATGGATTTCAACTCTTTTCTGGCACGATGGGGATCAGATCCGACCCGAGCGTTGGTTGTTCTATTCCCCTCGCCCCACAATTTTAAAGGGGTCGTTATTGGTCAGGTACTCTACCAGTCAGTACCGTAGAAGGTGTCGAGATTCAAATTCGATGAGAATTGGATGAGGAAGTAAGTCTAATTTATTATTGTCAGTACAGTTTATTGCCTGATAATGGCTATTTTTATGTTATAAAGATTTTCGTTTGTGGAAAAATGTTCTTTTCTGCAAAGTAATGTTTTGCTAATTGATTCCTAGTAGAAATAAGTGAATATTTTGCGTTATCTTTTTCTTTAGTATGGCTGGTGTTTGCTGCATATATTTTCTCATTTTTGAAATTCTTGTTGCCTAGAACCTCGGGTCGGGTGCTACACCACCGTGCCTTGTGTGTGTCTCCAAACCACCGTACCAGTAGAGGATTAACAAAAAAACTCATTTTTATCAAAACAAATGAATTTTTCACAATAAAGATAAATTTTCAATTTATGACCAGGAGAAATTTTTCAGTCAGGAAATAAAAAAAAGTTTTAACAAAATTGTTAAATTTTCAAGACAAAAAAAAGACAAGTTTTCTACAACATAGAAACATTTTCTTCCAAAGAGATAAATTTTCAACTAAAATTATGAATATTTAACCAAAAAAAACGAATTCTTAAGAAAGTGGTTGAACTTTGAACTAATTAATGGAATTTTCAACATAAAAAGACAAATTTTGTACAAAGAAATTCTCATTTGTGTAGAAAACGAGTAAAAGAGGAATAGGAGAAAAGGCTTCGAAGTCGCGATACATAAATAGTAATTTTAATAAATTTCTAATAATTTTAAAATAGGTAATACAATACCTAAAACGCCATATCAGAAAATTTTATGCGAGTTGCGGTTGTAGAAAGAAAATTTTGTGCATTGTACATAACATGCAAAAAAGTAGTAGCGTATATGCCTTCCACTGATTAAAATACAACGGAAATATTTTTAAATGTCTAATGAAACAGAAACAGAAAAACTAGGTTTTTAAATAGTAATTTTAGTGTTTTCAAATTATTTCTTTTGGGTCTTTTCAGGAAAATAATTTAAACAATTCAGGGTTTGGTGCTAGGCTGGTGAGTTTTCCAACTTTTTTTTTAAATTGGAAAAAGATCAATACTCTGAAATTTCTTCAACTTGAATCACAGAAACACGTTAATAATTTGCTTTTATGTAAAAAATTTTGTTTTCATGGTTTTTAAAACGTTCCAGAATTTAAAAAAAATCTTAATGTCCCAAAATTCCTACATTATGACAATAAAATTTTTTTGAAAAAATAGGATGATAACATTTTTTTTTTTCAAGTCGGAAAAATTACAGGTATGATATCTGGTTTTGACTCTCACTGGGAGAGATCGTGGAATAGCCAAATTGAGACACAAATTCAAATTCAAAATTCATACTCTACTAAAAAGTTTTCTTCATTTTAAAAAGTGATTTCACCACAATGTCAAGTATTACTGCGTTTTCGTATTATAGTCAAAAGTGAATAAATCCATTTTTATTTTGTAAATAACTTCAAGATAGTATTTAATTTAAGAGTTTGTTTTGCATTAATTTTATTGAACAGCCTGGCCGATTATAATACCTCATTTTAAATTTAATTTTGCTCAATGGATTGCACACTACAATACGTCCCTAAATATTCAGAAATTAACTCAACTTTATTTATCCCGGTTTGTTCACTCACTCCTTAATTTATTGCTACTTTTCCTAAAGGTTGAATGTTCCTGCTACATTAACAATTAGAAAGGGTACTGAAGTAATTATTTCCTTTTGCATAGCACGTAACGTCCGACAATTAGAATCGTGGGATACTTAGCAATGAGAGACTGCGAAGAAGTTATGGTCGATTTAATATTACGATACATTGTGGTTAATTACAAGCTACATTTGAACAGTCACCATAATGTATTCGTCTTAACGTATTATTACCTACCAAAGAAAAAAATTGTAAGAGTTAAATTGCGTCTCGAAGGCTTCTGAGTTGTTTGGATTTTGCTAATCTGTTCGATTAAAATGTTACGGTTAGATTGTAAATTCATGTATCAACTGATATCCATGAATCAAGCGTCGCTTTAGCTTAAATTAATTTATTTCCTGAAACGAATTAACGCATAACGGTCAATTTCGTGATTATCGTACATTTCGCCAATATCTATATCCTGTGTGGTCCCTCCAACCTGCGCTCTATTTAGTTATCGGTTAATTGTTTAAAATGTAAGCACTTGTGATTTATAGACTGAGTCAAGATATAGAAAGAAGAAGCGTTTACTATTCAATTTTTATTTCTGAATAAGTTACAAATTTACGTAGTATGAGCGGAACTTGATAATGTGGATACTTGTGTATATATGAAGAGATGCAATGTCACGAATAACTACTATTGACGACCGCACAATCATTCCCAAGGGTCGACAATGTGTTAAGTAATGCTAATCGCGATAATTCGTCGCTCTGTATTAGCACGTGTAGCGTAAAAATTATATTTCAAGAAATACCTTAGTGAATGCAAAACACTTCTCCAGAAGACACCTCGATATATGTTTTTTTCTTAAATGAATTTTTGTACTGTTTATTACTTTGATTTCACGGAATTATTTAGATCATAAATAATCTTCTTTGCGTATTAATTATTTATACTTATGAAATATTCTAATTGGCAGTGATTATTCTTTCTTGATTACAAGTTATCAATAATTGCATAATACACGTTATTTAAGCGCTTTCACAAGATGAAGATTATGAAGAAGTAATATAAGTTTCAGAGTAATTGTTTACACGAGCCAAGTGAGTTATTTGGCACGCGTCCACATGGTGAATCCGTGAAGTGGTGCCCACGTGGTCGACAGTCGACCACCCTTCGTATTTGACAAGTTATTTTTTATTTCAGCATGATGCAACTGTGCAATTAAATTAACAGTTACTAATATAAAAAAAATTGTAAACAGTAAACTGATTAGCTTGGCGGCTAATAGTTTTGAATCACGTCTGTTGCGAATTTTCGGTCTGATTTTTCTTTGAATATCCTTTCTTCTACTCCATTATGAAAAATAGAGAGGGCAATCTCTAAGAAGTTAATGACTTTTACTATAACCAAATTTGTCCATTCTTTGCAAATTCTCTCTTCTATGATTTTAGCGTCCACTGCACTGCAATTTAAAAATCTTAATTAATTAAAAATTATATAATATAAAATAAAAAAAAGAATAAAAAAAAATGAAAGGATGTAAAAGAGTAGGATTTGGAAAAGGGGGTATACAGTGCGAGGGCCTCCTTCATATAAAATGAAAAAATGTACCCTAAAAGTAACAATAGGACGTAAGAGGGCGACATGAAACCAAAAAAATATGAAGAATTTTTTGTAAGCACATGTTTTGTAAATAATAATAGTTTTACGCTCAATAAAAAGGTACAATTAACATGCCGATTTTTCAGTTTATGGAATTTTGATTAAAAAATTCATCAAAAATTGAAACTTTCAACGTCATGTGCTACCTGAAGATATTTAAATCGCATTTTTGAGGTATGGAGGGGGCAAAAATACGACAAGTTTTTTTTCTTGAAAATGGCTCAACGGATTTTAATAAAAAAAATCTTACCCAAGAAGAACAAATAAAAATTATTTAATTTACTTGTATGATGCCGTGATATGACATACCGTGACTTACAACACAGAATAATTTGGGATGAAATATGTTGAATTAGAGAATTTAAGGATACTTAGCAAACAAAATTGGAGATAACCCTTTTAATGATAACCGCAAAAATTTTTTCAACTGTATGTTTGGTCAGAATTTCTTGAAAATTTTTTTATTAGTCTTCCTGACTTTCACAACCTATATATTTTGTTCATCAAAGTAGGTTCATCTGCGATTTGTAGAATTTTTTATTGACATAGAAGTCAATATGTTGTCAACGTACCTTGATATTAGCGGGACAATTTTTACATATAAACGGCTTATAAACAATTCTTATCTAAAACTTAGTACATTTTTTTCGATCTCAAACCTGTTTGAGTCGAGCTGAGTTTTTGCAAATTTGAGTTGAACCAAATTCAGCTGGCCTTCAAGTTTTCTAAAGATTTATTTACTTTTGATCGAAAATTTGTTTTCAGCGTAGTTAGCTTGAAAAGGCTAAGTTTACGATTCAGCTTAGAAAATCTTAGTTGGCTTGTAGAATCGAGTTAACTCTTTTGAGTTTATGTGTCAGCTCAAGTGTTTTGGAATCAAGCAACTTAACTCAAGCTCTCTAGCTCAAGGGTCATAGGTTAAAGCGAAAGGTCAAGGGTGAGGATCAGGTGCGAAAGTTCAAAGATGTGGGGTCGAAGATGAAAGCCATAGATCAAAGGACAGGGGTTGCAGGTAAAGTATAAAAGGTCAGACATATATGAGATATAAGAGTCCTATTTGTTATTAATGAAGTTCTTCCCAACTAATTAAAAGATGAATTGCTTACCTGTGGAAGCTGTTTAGAGATCGGCAACTTCAAGTCTTGTACCAAGAAAACTCTTTTTACTTGCGACGCCCTAGTGTCCAGATTAGAGTGTTCGTTTATCGGGAAGCAATGAAGTTCCGTTTTGTCTAAAGAATTGTGCTTTTCCGAATTGACGTTTAAACATGATTCGCAAAGTGACGCGACGTTTCATCACCCACGCAAACTTCAGAGAAATCGTTTTTCCTCCTTTTTTACGAGAATGAAGTAACAGAGCGAAATGTAGATGGAAGCAGGAAAGACACGAGTCGTGAAGGGAGCAGTGGGAGGATGGGGTGGTGGGGGTACGAAATAAGGGTGGTTTTCAGAGGGTTCGTCAGTTTCCGGGTTGTTTCGGAGTGAGTGAGGGCGCCGTTGGGTTGTCTGGGGCAGGGGTTGCGCGAACCGAGGGGGTGGAGGGTGGATAGAGCCGCGGGCCACGACACGACGAAGCGTCGCGACGTCAGTAGAGCGCCGCGCTATCGACCACCGCCACGAGACAACTCGTTGTCCAACTCGTCTTTGACGTCTTCGTCGGACGTTCCGGGACGTTCAAGTACCGGCGCGACGAATTAGATAGATTTTTCTGAACGGTGATTTTTGACAGCAAATACCAGAGTGACGAAACCTGGAAAATTATAAACTTGCAAGATAAGGTGGGAAGGCGCCACGAGGTCTAATCGCGTCTCTTTGAACCCACCGACCGGACCGGGAACGCGAAAACTCGTGAACACGTGGCACAGTGCATCAGCGTGTGCGTTTGGTGCGTGCGTTCTTCGCTGCAAACCACCCTTCCAGTGAGACCCAATGACTGTCTATCGAGGGATAACGGGACACACATGTTCGTTATAAGGTCAGTCACTGTCTGTCTTATCAAAGCCATTTTTCAGTTTTGGCAAATCGAAAATCTTCAACAATCGAATTTTTGACCAATTTTGATACATTTCAGAAGATTAAAGTAATTGTTATCACTTAAAAAAGTGACAAGACAATGGACAAAAGGAAAGAAGTAGATTTGAATAATAGAGTCCTATAATGCACTGATAAAGTTTGGCATGTTAACAGTAGACATGTCTTCTTAATTAATAAGGTGAGAAAAAATTCGTGGATACTAAATGAACATGCTTCTGGTGTCACTTTGCCTAAAAAAATTACGAGGAAAAAATCAAACCCCTTCGGTTGAATAGATTTTGAAAGTGCTATGTTCAAATTTTGAATTCCGGAAAGATTCTGGAGAAGATGGTTGTAAAAGATTGTCCGATCTATAATGATAACAACACGTGCTAACCTGATTTGTTCAAGTTCTGAATTGCTCAATAAACCTCACCTGAAAGAATTCGGGAATATTGTCACTAAAAGTGTTAAAGATCAATTTAAAAATAAAGATTTTTTGCATCAACATTATTAATAACCCAGATGTAGGGTTGTTCTTATAACTAAAGTAAAAAATTTATAACGGTCAGGGAAAATGAGAAGTTGGTTAGGGAAAAGTCAGGGAATTTCGTAAGTGGGATTTTGTAGCAACCCATTTTGTGCAAAAAAAACATGAAATAGATCATCCTTCACTGTAAAATAAAAATCGTGGATTTTAAATATCACTCGAAAAAAGGAAAATATCTCAGTAACCAAATTAGAGCTCTTTAATTTCGACTTACGTATGTATGCAATTTCGTAAACGATTTAAATTAGTAAAATTGACTAAAAAATATATTATCCTATATTTTTAAAAACAATTTTTAGTGTGGAATTTTATGTAGTGCAAAATAGGTTACGATGACATTTTTTGAAGAAACAAGTAGCTTATATCATTGATTAATTAACTTGTTTAATGCACATCAAAGTAGGAGCTCAAAAGATAACTAAGCATACACGGAGTATCTTTCAGCATTTACCACTCAGAATTATGATGCAAAACTTTTGAAATATTGACTCTCGTTCAATATGTAGAGTAAGAGCTTCTGGATGGAAAAATTAAAGAATGTTAATTATTTCAAAAATTAATCGATAATCATAATTAAAAAACGATATTCTTACTATTTTTCAAAATCTTATCAAAGAATTAACTCAGCACAGAATATTGACTATAATTGACCAGAATTTTAAAATAGATAAAACTAGTAAAAATCAGATGATTTTATTACTTATTGAACTTAATAAAGAATTCTATTATTCATTTCATAGAATGAAAGGACAGATTTAATAATAAACTAACAAATTTGACGTTTTTGCATGACTTACATTCAACTTATCTTTACAGAATAATTTGTCCTAATGATTTTAAAGTACTTTATGATCAAGATGAAAATAAAGTATGTAACACTTTTAGAAAAAGATATAATTTACATGTAGGAAAAAATTTGCTTACATATATTAAATTATTTTTTGGAATTTTTATTCTACATTGAAAACTGAGTAAAAAGTATTTTAAAATAATTGGAATAATTGAAAAATACTTTGGATAGTTTTTGAATGTATTAAATATTTGCAGAAAAAAAGTATCGTGTGGTTTTTAAAATGAATCAAATTCACTTCAGTGTAATGAAAAAATCGGATAAATTAAAGACTGTATATTTTATGGAAGTTTTTGTACGGCAGAAAATCGTATTTTGCCATTTAGGTTATAAAAAAATGTTTGAACTTGAATTTACTTTATTGTTTATTTTATTTGTATAGTATTAAAATGTTTCAAATACTTAAGGAGAAAAAAGTATTAGGCCCTTTTTGAAATAAGCAAAATTTTATTTTTTCTCATATTTTTAGTTATTGTTAAGAAAGTGTTATATCGCATCAAAAACGAAGCAAAACAGTTATATAAAACAATTAACTCTATTGTAAAATGTTCGTTTATGTAGGTTTTTTTAATGAAAGAAAAATTCTTTTCTGTTATAATATATATTTTGTTATCGTTTTTGCACTCCACTTTTCTTTATTGTTTATTACTTTTGGAAAGTTTAAAAAATGTTGCAAATAATTAAAGAAAAAATTATGGAGTAATTTTTGAAATAGGTAACATTCAATTATATTTTTACAAAAAAACATCTTTTTTAACCGAGAAAACCTGTAGGATGGAAAGTTATATATTGAAAGTGTATTTATCCAACTTTATTTAATTTCTTTTTGGACGTAATACTTAAAACCTAAATTATAAAAACAAAACAAAAAAATGTGGAAACTAAGCTTGAGGCTCACCGTGCTTTATTAATATATGCTAGAAGTTGAAACATAGTTTTGTACAGTGCTGTTTAAAATCTGATATTTTATTGCAATTTCGTACTTGAACATATTCAACTTGAAAAAGACAAGTTTGAAATTATTATAAGAGTGAAAAAAATCATAAAATAAAAAAAGACCTAGGATTAGAATGTTTTTGTATAAGATTGTATTAAAATATTCGAGTACATATGAAGATACCGAATTTTAACAATAATTTAGTTAATTTAAATCTTTTTGATAATATAAACTTAACTTAGATAAGCATTCTGAATCCCAATTTTGAAATTTGATCAGTGAGATTTTACTGATTTTCAGTGAAAATCCTTACGATTTCAGTCAGTGATCCATTTCTAGGTATTTTAATAAGTGAATTGTGAAAATAGATTAATCATAAACATTGTGTGACAGTCTCGTACTATAATTTTAAGGGTAAATAAATTCTCTATTTTATATTACGCCATGTTCAACATTAATTTTCCAGGGGTTGGTTAAATATATTGATAAAAATATTTACATCTGTGCTAATATGGTCTTGAGGACGCATTGTTATTACTGACAAACTTTTCGGGCTTCTATGATTTACCGGTTTCGTATGTAAATCCGGCAAAACAGGAAGGCAAAATTCATGAGTGAATTGACATATTTATTTACTTTATGAAAAATCAATGCCAATAATAAATGTTAAAAAAATAAAAAATTGACTGACTTAGGGGACTTTTTAATCTAATCTCTATAAATTTGAAGCAATTCGAAGTGTCCGCTCGTTAATTGTCGTAGCTACCTTAACAAAAAATACTGGGAAAAGCGGCCTAAAGATATGAAAAATTTAGAGTATCATCACTTGACAATTCACCTGTGTTTTCCGTGATATAAATATTTTAAATTGGAACTTATCTCAGAAATGAATTAATAAATAATCCAAGAATTGATTAATTTATTATAATAATAAAATGTAAAAGTAAAATTTAAAATTGTACTTACGTACCCTCTTAAGCATCAATATTCTTTTTTTAAATTGTTCTTGGGTAAAATCGCTTTTTCATTATTAGCCACGGACTAAGACAAGTACCTGATGAGATTTAAATGTTATAAATTAATTTAATACGATATATGGAATATTTGAGCTCCTGTTGTGGTAAGTATTAAATTAGGAGCATTGTGTAGTTTGCTGTTCGTCCTTTACCGTTGTTATCCTTAAACAGTGTCCGCAAACGTTAAAGGTGACAATAGTCGCCTCTGGATGCATATTATTTTTTTAAACTTGTTTTCGGATGAACCCTGTTTTTCATCGTAAGCCACGGACTAAGTCAAGTATCTAATGAGATGAGAGTGTTATAAATTAATTTAACACGATGTTCAAAATATTTTGCGCTTCTGTTGTGGTAAGTACAAAATTAGGAGCATGCTGCAGTTTGAGGTTCGTCTTAAACCACTGCTATCCTTACACAAGGCTCGCGAGCGTGTTAGGTGACAATAGTCGCCTCTGGATGCTAATTACTATTTTTTCTAAAAACGTTCTCGGGTGATCCTGACTTTTCACCATAAGCCATGCTGATGTGATAGTTACAAAATTCAGAGCATGGAGCAGTTTGGAGTTCGTCTTTTATCCCTATTATCTTAACACAGCGGGCGCAAACGTTTAATCGTCCAGGCTATCTGGCTTCAGCCTAATGTATTTTTTCGACTAAAGTACAGCCTCGATTTCACGTTCAAAATATTTTTGAATACTTCCGGCAACATTGTTTAAATAATTCAAATATATCTGAAAAATCGTTTTTTCACTCTGGCTCGACTGGATATTATTTGGAAAAATCGGTAATTCACCTATTTTCAACTCTTAAATATCATCGTCGAATGAGACGTCGCGCGTTAAAATTGGCGAATTCACTAATTAGTTATTAACAAAAAATCATTAAAAACGCTTTTTTTCAATAATTTTTGTTGTATTGTGCTAAATAAATAAAACATGTTAAATTCTTGCAAACTGTCCGCGGTGATGATACAAATATCCATGATTTTTTTTGACCCAAAACATTTTCGACAGGTTATGAATAATCGGTTTTTAACAACAACAAAAAATGGTTAATTAACAAATGTTATAAAGACATGAAGAAACGTCGTACAAGTTTTTGCAACATATCATTCAATTTCTTTAGGCTTGAACTATCAAAATAATGGATTCAAAGTCGTCATTTCTATTTATTGTTTATTTAAAAATGCATTTGTTTATTGCACAATTCTATACGTGTGTCTAAAACTCAATAACTTCCCCGAATTTTTTCACATCGATTTGTAACACTTACCTTTTGTATTACTGCCTCTTTTCTCTACAAAAAAAAATAGACTTGCTAGCTCCATTAGGAGCCAAGTTAGATTTTTTTTCAAAAAATTGCAACGCCCTAAGTTATAAACATGGAGAAACCAAAATTTTTTGATTTACAGTCAAAGAGTCAAACTTTATTATCCACTACTTGAAAATGCGAATACTACTTAAGTTTACCTTTAAATCGTCGGAAGTCCGAGGTACGAACTCGAGCTCGGTGCACTGGATGATGGTGGGGGGAGAGCGTCATCGCGCGCTCTGGAAACTGAAAAATTCGCTTGAAATTCGCCACGCTGAAATTATTCACGTTTATTCCGGAACTATTCATCCAATTTTAATAATTTTTTTTTAATGTGGCACAGCGTTTAGAAATATTAACAATGAACATGCTCCTGCATCGATGATACATTTACTTAATTTTTTGGACGACGATGTAAATTTTTCATATCAAGTCGAGTCAGAGTGAAAAAACGATTTTTCAGATATATTTGAATTATTTAAACAATGTTTCCGCAAGAATCACGGTTGCAGATTGCCTGGACTATAAGGTTACAATAGCTGCCTCGGGATGCTCGATTTTGGGGTAAGCGTAACGCGTTCGGTTCTGCGCTCTCACTATACTACTGGGATCAAGGAATTTATCTTATGGATAAGTAAGAGATCTATAGGAGAGGGAGGCGATTTTATATCAATTGAGATCTCGCGATTTGCTTATTCAAACAAGATGTACATTCCATAAAACCTATCCGACATGGGTAGCAGATCAATCTCTCTAGCAATCATCTCAGGTGGAGAGCATCATAATTTATCGATTATTGAGTTTGAAAAAGTGGATTTCATCCCGATTTTCCTTCGAGCGATGCGCAGGATTCTTTTTAGAAAAAGCGCTTCGATGCAATGAGGAAAAATGCGGAAAATGATTTGAATCACTGTACTTGTCGACAGGTCCCGTTCGATTCGCGCCGAAAATAGAAACGAGAGAATTCACTCGAGACCAGACAGCGCCAAGGCTGGATTAAAGAGATAGACTAGTTTCTTTATCCCTTTACGTTATATGCGATCTGGAACTCAGTAGCGCGCTTTTATTATCGCATTCCGGAAGTTAGGTGACCGTATATTGTGAATAATTCCGTCACGAGAGAATTACTGTTCAATAATGCTAGATTCGACCCAATAAACCTCGAGCTACTAAACACATTACTACTAACCATAATGCGTCTAATCCTTTCTTTATTTCAGGGTGACCCCAAAACTTCATTTTCAAAAATTCCACTTTTACCTCATTTTCTCTATTAATAGTCCTGCCCATGAAATTTTTTATTTAAATTTTGCAAATTGCCTCGCAAACAATTTTATTTGTTTTAGGTATATAAACTTTTAAAAAAATGTTTTGAACGTGTGAGGCATCTGCGTGTCATTAAAAATAAAAAAATCCATTTTTCGATAAATCTAAATGCAAAATATGACAAAATGTCGTTTCCAAAAAGCTGCTGGAATTTTTTTTTCCTTCGAAATTTCTTTTTTTAAAGTTCTTTTATGAAAATTCGATAACAGTTTTAGCACATGAATCATAAAACTTTTGACCTTCCTTCAGTTCCTTGAAATTAGGGTAAATAAGTCCATTATCGCGATTGCCTCCCTCGTTAAAAGCATTCATTGGGGTGCAAACAGCATGAAAAAAATGCCTCCTTTTGTGACACGAAATTTATATTATACCTCCGCGCCGGACTATAATATTTAAAGACATAAACTAATTTACTTAAAAAATGAAAAAGCGACCTATTTAAACCGAGAAAGTTTGCAAAAGTTCTAACCCAAAAAGTGACTAAAAGTACTTAATGTGCATTAATAATGTAACTAGTGTGATTTTGAATTAAAAAGAATTCGAATGAATTCAATGAAGTCTATAAAGATTTTAGGCGAATTTGAACAAATTTAGATTAGATTCATAAGGCTTAAAAAAATCGGCGTAAATTCAAACGAATTAAAATAAATTGGAAATTAAGAAAAAATTTTTCATCTTAAAAATATTACTTACTTAAATTATCTTATTATTATATCTTATTATTTACTTATCGTAAAAAAGTGACTAAAAAGCGACTTAAAGAAAAAAGGGACTAAAAGTGACTTTGTGGCAGTCCTGATTATTCTTGATAGTACCTTAAAGTGCTTCTTATAGAATTTCTCTGAATTTTGCCAGTTTTTCAAAAACCATGACTTTTCATGAAAAACGGCTATTCTGTTCTGTGGAAACTTTATTAATTTATTAATAGCGTTACATCACCTTATTTAAGGTTGAGTAAAATTTTACGCAGGCTGTTTGCAAAATGACAAGGTGGCATGTTGGACCGGAAAAACATAAAGTGACAGTAAATTGATTTTTGTAGGGGGAAGTTCAAACATTTTTAAGTGAAAAAACCTTTTCATAAGTTTACCATTTTTTATAAGTTCTATTTTAAATTATTTTGATCTACAATTTCACATTGAAGAATATTGCAAAGCCTCTAATTATACATCATCATTATTATCATCATGGAATGTTTTATTTTGACACAATGTCTATAATCCTTTTGAAGAACCTTGCTTAGACCTATTTAAATGAGAAAGCCATTTTGTACCTGCACGCATTATTGAACAATTAAAAATAAAATTGCTCATTTTGAAAAGTTTCAACTTTTATTTTTAAATATTTCGAATTAGGAAGAGTTCGAATTTAACTGTTTTAATTTAGTTTTGATACTTTTGATGAACGTAAACTGGGCCTAAGTGGTGCATGTTGGGGTAAGAGCAAACTCCTGATACTGCATTACGGTACTTTAAATTAAATCAGCTTTTAAATGTTGAAAATTTCAGTTTTCACTCTCGGGAAAAATTTTTTCATCGTGAATAGGTTGGTTTATGCAGGATTCAGTGTTGCTTTTACGAATAATATTATTTTACTTGAAAAACTGCGAGTCTTCGTATGATTTAATGTCGAAAGGAATGAAAATAAGGTCGGTGTACGTGTAGGTACTATACCAATATTCTTCTCGAGATAACTTTTCTCTACGAAAACAAGTTTACGAAAGGATTCTTGCCCTTCGATTTTGAACCGCGCGCTTAAATAATGGCAAGTTCTGACTTGACGCAGTGAATCCTGCACTTCACTACTTCAATACAAGAGGAAAAGTTCTTGACGACTTCCCCAAGTCAAGGTGAGCATCCACTTCTGTCGCGTGTTCATTTTTTTATATTGCGGAAGTATATTACTTGAAAGAGATACGTTCTTGCTGCAAAAATGACTATTATGTTTATTATTCATTAGTTATTTACGGGGGGTTAATGACTCCTAAAATCATTTAAATCCCGCGATCCCAAAATCTTCAAAAATCGAAATTATCGATTTAAGATTCCAGATCGGTCACTGCGACCAGATAGATTTCAAAAAATATCTCGTGGGATTTTTCAAGATTCGCGAAGATTTTGGAATATTTAACAAAGTTTCAATATTTCCGGTGAGATTTGAAACTATTTTTAAGTTGCTGAATGTTGGGATCTCAGAAATTTTGCAAATCTGAATCTGATTGTCAAGATGTTGAATCTTTAATTGTTTGATTCTATGGTAAAGTTACTTTGAACAAGATTTTCGAAGTGAATAGCTCCTCGATTATTTATTTTTTCTTATTATTCTTTATTTTTTATTCTTTAAAGATCGCCTGTTTAATACATTATTTAATTATTACTTAATTTTATGTCGGCATTCGGAATAAACATAGTACTGCAATAGTGCTATATTCTTTAAATTCAGAAAGCTCTTCTCTTACGAGTGTTTAAAAATACATAAATTGATTCATATGGTCTAAATCAAATAATATTTTACTTATTATGTTGATATATTACAAATGTATAGAAAAAATTTATTAATAAACGAAAATTTTTGTAAAGGTGCACATATTTTATGAGTTATCATAAAAAGAGTATGGTTTATAGAGACACTACCACGGGCGTTTTTTAGGAAACATTATTCTTGGACTCCTAAGTTCGAATTATGTCAAGATATGTCACAAAATGAAGTTCGAAAATTTTTATCGTTACAAGCCCCCCGCCCCCTCCCTATGAGTACGCAATAAACTAAGAATTGAGCCGAATTTTTAACGCATTTTCTTCGAGTGTTATATTTCTTGTTTTGTCCGTTTCGCAGGACATAAAAATAGTTTTAAAATGTCGCGGAAAAAGTAATTGTGCTATTCGTTTCTTTATAAACAAAATTTATTTATGTTAAATAAAAAATAGTGTGCAGAAAAGAGTAATGCCACACATAGACCCTGTATTTTCCCATATTTTTCTGTAAAACAAACTGTAATCTGGAGTAGTTGTCCTAATAAATTGTATGTATAATATGGTGCAGGTGTGAAAATTGTTAATTACAATTCCTAATACATTTTTTTATCTTTAATATTTTACACCTATAAGATTGGGGAAAAATTGGTGCCCGTGACAATCTGTGATTTCAAATATAAAAAATTCAGCTCAAATCTAAAAAGATATTTTCCTTGCAGAACTACTTACTATTCCTTCTTTGAACACACGCCACTCTTAATAAACAAATTAATATCTCGTAAACTAATGGTCGCAAATGCTTCGACTATGGGACATTTTAAAGGTGTTTCCATGTACTTCAAAAAAGACGTGTACACTTTTAACCTTTCTCTATGCCTGAACCCGCAATTCAAGGAAATGTGTTCAAAAATAGTTTCAATTTTCACTTTATTGTTAATCAACAATATACACAATGGTCTAACAGAGCTTAGGGTTACAGTATCACGTTAGAATCTCTGCCTAAACATTTTAAACAAAAAAAGTTACTGTAAATATTTTGTTGAGCAGAAATGCTAATTTGACTGGTCTATGACCACGAAATTCTTAATCATAATAGCTACGCTAATCATGTAAGGAGTTGGATCCTGAAATGAAAATTAAATTTCTGAAACCACTCTCAAATAGGGTGCTAATTTGTGGATTCACAGTGCAACTTATTGAATTACATTTCTTATATTCTTCTCCTATT
The DNA here is from genome assembly GCA_010014905.2 of Druon quercuslanigerum. Lineage (NCBI taxonomy): Eukaryota > Metazoa > Arthropoda > Insecta > Hymenoptera > Cynipidae > Druon > Druon quercuslanigerum. The sequence continues at coordinate 3,345 of JAAAKG020141521.1, read as the reverse complement.
TCTAGGAAGCCGTCTTTGGCAAAGAGTCACTTAACAAGTTCTTTCGCCAGAGCACAGAATGGATCGACTGTAGCTATATCAAGTAGACTGTAGAGCGAGCATGAGGTTGTTTTTCAAATCCAGTATTTCGAATCGAACGACTCGAAAAATTGGCGAGCTTCCAATGTCGATCGCATGCTCCTCACCTGGCACCTGTACTATACCTGGCCCTGAATTCGGGAGCTACTTGTAAAATGTAATACAATTTTGCTTTATTTCGTGTTGCAGGGGTGGAAAGTGGGTCGCCAAGTGCATTTGAGAGGTTTGTACTTGGGCGGGTGATGCCAAAGGCGCGGGGCCTTGACTTGGTTACCCTGAGGATCCATGGCGATGTGAGGGTTCTTTGAGTTCGTGACCTAGCATCTGATGAGCTGATTTGCGTACTTTAATGAACAAACGTGTACAAATATCCTCCTGAATTTTAAGTACATTGTTCGTGTGAATCCAGAGAAGTAAATAGAGGCCTCTCAGGATGGTCCCGACATCCCCTATTCCCAGGCCTGAAATTGCAGGGTGGCCGAGAGGTTTCTCTTCTGAAATCATATAAATCCCGTGAACCCAAAATCTTTAAAAATCGGAATTATCTATTCAAGACTCCACATCCCTCGGTGTGAATATGTGGAAATCTCTCAAGGAACTTGTCAAGATTTGCGAAGATTTTTGAAAATTTGAAATACTTGAGATTTCTGGCAAGTTTTAAAACTGTTTTTCAAATGATTATGAGTCGCTGAATCGTGAGATCTCGGAAACCTTTTGCAGCGAATGTCCCATCAAGGGCTTCTTTATTTATATTTCAGAAGTAGAACGCATTACATTTTTTTTGTACATCTTTCGAGTTTAACATTTTATCCTAAATTTGAAAAGTTGCTATCATATGCGACATGGTCAGTTCGGGGAGGGGGGAGGTATTGTTATTTTATAGCAATTTCCGTCGTCTTTCTCATACAAATAATTACAAATGGATAATTTGAATATTTACCATGACTTTTTAAACCATTTTCAATTGTGTAAAGAACTTTTAATTATTTAAACAATTATTTATTCCAAAAAATGTAAAAAATAATCGTAATTTCTGATTAAATGTAATTGTTTTTAATTACATAATTCTGATACATTTCTTTTAATGTTTAATCAATTTCTATTTGTTCAAACAATATTTATTTGCTGAAGCAGTTTTTTTTTCGATAACTAAAAAAATGAAATAAAATAGAACACATATGATAATTTGTCGAAACTAATTTTTACTAGTTAAAACGCGAAGTAACCGAGTCCTTTTGTAGAAACCCAAAGATTTTTTGAAATCCATCTTTTTTCGTGTTTAACTGAAAATCTCAGTCAAAACTAGATCTACACAATTGTGCTTTTGAAAGAACTAGTTTTACCTATAATATCCAGTGCGGCTCGTGATGTGACCAATCACTCTTCTGTGACCACTCTATAGCATGTATTTTTTTTAAGGGCAAGCTCAAAAAAGTGGTTTGAGCTGTGACTAATCACTCTTCTGTGAACAGTTACTGCAAACTCAGTATTTCGGGTTTTCGCTGAATAGTGCAGGTAAAACTAGTTCTTTTAAAAGCACAATTGGTTGAATTTAGTTGTACCTGATATTTTCAATTAAAGCACGAAATAAGATGGAATTACATTTTTTTCGGCTTTTTACAAAAAGCATTTCGTTACTCCGCGGTTTGACTAGTTGAAACTAGTTTTAATTGATTTTACGCCATACGAGATTACTAATTACAGCCAAGCAGATGACTGCCACGTCAGACGTATGTTTTTATAACCAAAGATATTATAAACATCATGACTTACTTTTCACACGGCCTTACAGTCTCATAAAATACTCATTTCAAATCAAATATCGTACATCACTCGCAGCGCTAGTCAACTCCTCATATAGAGCGCAACGTTCTCAAGGACGACTTTAAAAATGATCTTGGTTTTACAACTGGTAGTCCAAACATAGTTTTTCCCGTAAGGATATGTCTAATACCCATTGTGACGTTATAGACCATAAAGTATTGAAAAAAGTGAGGAAAAAATCGAGAAACTACAATAAAATGATTTATTTTTTTAAGTTAGGATTTTCAATTATATCAAGGGATTTTTACAGATTTCCAAAATGCAATACTATAGACAAGCTTACACAATTTAAATTATTTGAAAGATTCAAATTTATATTTAAAGATAAGAAATAATTTTAAGAGGTTTAGAAAGCTTTCAGAAATGTCAAATGATTTTGAAGGATTTGCAAATATTTAAAGGTATTTTTAAAAAATTCACAAGTTTTAAGGGATTTTATAGGATCTCCAAATATTTCAAAGCATTTATGGAATTTTAAAGATTTTAAGTTGTCTTAACAGATTCCAAAGAATTTCAAAAGATTAAACAAATTACATGTTGGATTTCAAAAGGTTTAAATTAATTGTCAATAAATTTATAGCGATTTAAAACATTTTAAGTTATTTTGAAGTATTTCAAGGGATTTTATAAGTTTTACTGAATCTCAAAGAATTTAAAAGATTTCGAGGGATTCAAAATATTTCTAGCTATTTGAACGTTTTTCAGATATCTTTATTGAATAAGTGCAATTTAATTAAAATTCAAGGAATTTCAAGTGATTTCTACTAGTTTTATAATGGATTATTTCTGTCATGCAATTAAATTTTAAGCGGTTTTTAAGATAATCAAGGGAATTTACAGATTGCTACTGTGTGAAGTTTATTTGTGCAGAACAGTCATGTTTCAAAGATTTTAAAGTATTTCAAAAGGCGTTTAAAAAAGGATTGTTTGCAATTTTGAATGAAATTCGGTTTTATTTCTTTCCTGGATCTCAGTTTTTTTGTGTTACTTTATGATTTACAGTTTTTTACAAAATTTTATTAATAATATCAAAGTTATGAAGATTATTAAAAATCCGCTACCTACAGAAATTGTGAGTACATTTCCTTTCAAAGTTTAAAAATGCATACTTTACTTCAAACACGAAAATCTGAAGAAATTTAATGTACAACTTTTAAAGTAGAATCATTTGAAAAATTAGAAAATTTCGATGCACAAAACGCCGAAAATTATTTTAATGAATGAGTTAAAAAATATTTAGCTTCAAAGATAAACTTTTTTTTTAAACAAAATTATCAATTTGAAATCCTGAGTTTAGGTCTTTGTCAAATTTATAACATGAGAGCCTGCATGAAAAAATGCATGGACGTTAAAGAAGCTAGAGAAATATGCCAGGACAGAAAAGTATGGCGGGAAATAGTTAACAAGAAGAGTCTCAGTAGAGGGAACGACGCCTGAAACAAG
>JAAAKG020141520.1:0-11838 GCA_010014905.2 Druon quercuslanigerum | reverse complement strand
TGCCTGCAGAGCGCCCAGCAGCACAATCTAGCAAGCAATCCAGCAAGAAAAAAAGCACCGTGTGCAGCGGGCTTTAGTAGCAACACGAGAAAACTTGCGTGAATTGAACTCTCGAATATTCCTGTAGTCTTTATTTCGAGCTTCACCTGCTTCTTCAGAAAACTGTCCAATTGGTAATGGAAAATGTTTCTTAACATCAGCTCCATGCAATAATATCTTATGGACAGTTACAGGTATGTAGTACGAAGGGTATAAACGTACGTACAGTTTTGCGGTTTCCATAGTGTATATTTCAAATGTTTCCAAGTCAGTTGGCTCTGTACTTGTTAATTTATGCAGAATGTATGCAAATCTTTCCACTAAGCTAAAGTCTATCCCTGTCATTTCTGCTGTTGTTTCAGGGTCTCCAAAAAATCTTCTTGCGGTACTCCCGTCATTGGATGTACCTAAACCTTGTTTTACTGCATATATTACCAGTCCTGTCTTCTGATGAAAATCTTTGCAAATTCGAGTTATTTAGGCCCCAGTAAACTCTTAATAAATTTTGTGGTCCTTTCGGTTGTCAAACATTTAACAGTAGTGAATGACACTACCGAAGGAGGTGTTAAATTGATATTGGGTTTTAACTGCTTGATAAGGGTAAATGAGGATCAAAAACAGCACTTACTACAAGTAGTAAAGGATCATAGACAACAGTTTCCAGAAATCGGAAAGAAAACATTCTCTATGGCGAAAAAATAATGTTTTGTGATCAGCGTTGTAATTAATTTGCGTATAAAATGAGACACGCGTGTGTCTTCGTCGACCACTCACCCTAACCGCACTGGAAACACTCGCGACGAAGAATCGGATTTTAGACGTGATTCGGAATCGAGGCGAGAAGGCACTTACATCGGGTGAAAGAAAGTTCACTTACTGTGTAGCCATTTGGCTGCCGCTACTGCATTCCGCGAGTCCATCGTCCTTCCCTCTTTTATTTTTGGTTTCGGTTCTCCGATTTCGGGTCCACCGTTGCTACCAGTACTCGAGCCAACTCTGCCTTGCTGTTTCCCTCGTTCCGACCGTTTGCCGCTGTTTTCCGTTGGACCTTCTGTCTTTCTAGTGCGGCCGCCGTTGCTTGGCTGGTGCCAACGGGCGAGATCCAAAGGTCGTTCTCCAACCTGTGCTCATCCCTGGTAGGATCCGTGCTGCCGATTGGTTCAGTCCTACGGACTATCGAGGTTGCCATTAGTCGCGCGCACTCCGTCTTCACGTGGCTACCCTGACTTGCTTCTAGTTACCTCGCCACGTGGTGTTGCAGAGGTGGTTCTGTCTGTTCTGGTGGCCCGTCTGGTGCTGCCCCTCGTCACTGGGCACGGTACTACCACAATTCTGCCGGTCGCCGGTTGGTGCTACCTCTCGGGTTCGACCTGGACTTGTTGGGCAGTCCCTCCCGTGTTCGGACCTACCTCTTATGGTAACTAGCGGACAGCTACATACTGCTGTTGACAGCTCCGTGTTTACGAAGTGTCACACTGTCCATCATGTGAATATCTTCCACTACTTAGGATGTTGGCATTCCGGATTCGTCGCCGCCACGATGTGTCATACTGCTCCTTTTCTGGTACTTTTGCCATCGACTCCGCTCCCTCACATTTATGGTTTGCTTCTCCATGGTTGACACGCGGTCGAATTTCTTTTCAGCACGTTCACAACCTTCATCCGTGCTCTTCGTGTCATTTACAATAAAATGCAATCGGTAATTGCACATTGATATAATATTTGTAACTCGGGTAACATAAGATTCATTAACAAGCTCCTACTCAACCTATATTACAATTATGTAAAGTTGGCTTGAGGCAGTTTACTTTGGCACGTGCTCGTTACTTTAACTATGTTCGATTCTGGCTTCGGCGAGACCCCGTGAATTTTTTGTCCCTTTTTCCAGATTAATCTCGAAAACTTCATTACAATATATATATATTTGCGAAAATAATCACAGGTGTTACATATTATAATATATTACATTTTTTACAGTTCAGAATGGTTAATATATTCTTTCTATACAATACGAACTCAGAAAAAAAATTAAAAATGGTTTCAAACAATAGAGATTTGTTAAAAATTAAAAGAAATGTATCAAATTTATATAATTATTTAATAAAAACTAGCATAGTATTAGATTAGACCCTACAACGGTTACCGCCAACCCTACCGGACAACGGAGGGTGGGGTCAGATCGTTTTAAGGCCGTGCAAAACATATGGAACGGCACTTATCCGCCAGCTCGCCTGGCGTAGTATCCATTAATCCTTGGAGCGAAAGTAAACTACCAGCTTCTGTTTAGTGAGTCCCTAACCAAACCTCGTTAAACGAGCACAGGTATCCGCAAGTTTTATCTGGCGTATCCTGACCTTTTACTAAAATCCGCGCGATTTACGCATTTTGTCTGCGGCAAGATCGTGTGAAATTATGTACTCTCTGTCATTACCTTCCTGCCAGAGGCCTTCGATGCTACGTTACACTTTTTATGTATGCTCATTGTTATCTACGTCTTTGTCTAATAGGTTTGTTTGTGCTGACTAAATTTTTTACTTTCAACAAACAAAGTAGGTTGAACGAACTGTTTTCGTAAATCAACTCAATGTTTTCTCTGAATGTAATTTTTACATAAGTTTGACTTGTTTAAACAATTATTATTTATTTTATTAATTGTTTCCACCTGTAATTTATTTGTTAAACAATTTTGTCCTTATACCAAATCGTAGAAAATATTATATTCTGAACTTGATTACACAATACAAGAATGGTGAGCTTCCTTTTTTTGGTTTAAGATATTTAGCAATTGTGTACTCCGTTCTCGATTTTTAGGCTGCACGCTTGAATATTTTTGGCTACTTTTTTGCAAAAACGTCATCTATATAATCATATCTCGATGCAAGCAGAGCCAGTTTTTCAATACAATTGTTATATTTTGTTAAGGAGTCTTAGCGTAGTCTTAGCTGCCTATTCATTTTTTCCGTGAATAATCTAGAATATATAATCTATAATGTAAACATTTTATTGAAAAATCGGATCTGCATGCTTCAGGACATAACATGTAGATGAAGTTTTTAAGCAATTAGACAAAAATATTCAACCATGCAGCCTAAAATTTCAAAACCGAGTAACCTATTTCTAAATATCTTAATCTAAAGGAATTACTTTTACCATACGTTAATTGTATCATCAATTGCAAAAAACAACTCTCCAGGATTCTTACGTCTTAACGAGAAAAACAATTGGTAAAATAAATAATAGTTGTTTAAACAACCCAGTGGGCACGAAATTTATAAACGTAATTGCGCCATTCTAAAAACGTTTCTTGAACTTACAAGTCAGAAGACGTTATTTAAAAAGATCCTATGTCATACCAAATAAAGTTCTAAAAACGTTTCGTATTCCCAATATGTTTTTAAAACGTGCCTGGAACATTTTATTTTTAACGGACGTTATTTGGCCTGCTTAAGGATTCTTTTGAGCAAAGATTGTTATCGTGCAAACATTCGCTAACAGCTGTCACTCGTTTTTACGTATAATTAGTGCTCTCAACAATTAGTAATTTAAAATAAGTATATTTTAATGTGTTAAAGTAGTACCTAGATAGTTTTTATAATATATTATGAGTGTATGGAGTTTATTTAGTTTTAAATTTAAATTGAATTTCGCGCGTCGAAATTAAGCCGCTGGAGGGCGCTAGATTTAAAGTATAGTGTATGTGACTGTGTGAGTTAATTCAGTGAACGTTTTCCTCCGTTTCGGTTGTGAAATGGTTTAAGATATTCAAACATTAAAAATTCGTTTTTGCCGTCAACAGCTAAAATCCTTTGGATGTTTGACTCGGTTCGAAAATACAAATCGTTTTATATGAAAGGTGGAACTTCTAGTATAATAAAACTAACTTTATAGTGTTATTTTAGAAGATAACTATGGTGTTGTTATTCTTTGTTATCCCTAACGCGCCAAGCAGGGTGCTAATCAGCATTTGAAGATCCTGAAACCTTTTGAGTTTTAAACTGGAATTTTGATTGACTTCCTCAATTTTGAACACTGAACATTGGCTTAAAAAATTAAATAAGTATTTAGTAAATAAAAAATTATATTTTCCTGTATACTTTAAAATATTAAAATATAATGATTTTTAATTAATAATAAAAAATGGTATTCTGTACAATTTCAAATAAGCGCGCAAACTGCAACCTAATGAAGCGCCTTACGCATCTCATGCGCGGTAGCACAAGGTGCTCGCGTTAGGAACACTCCGTATAACCTCAAATCTCCTTGCTTGGAATTTATCAGTATTTTTATGTGTCAGTCAATATAAGTTAAAAAGTGATATCAACTATTTAAAAAATGGTGTTATATTTGTCTTTTCATTATATTTGTTGCCTGTCCCTGACCAGCAGCACTCGCTCCGCTCGTGCTTGCAAAGGATGCCGCACAATTTACATCAAAATCCGGCCCCGGTCAAATTGACTGAAATTGAAATATTTTCGAGATAGGTGGGGCTGAATGAGAAAAATATTACCAAAAGCGAATCTAATGTCTCGGTTGAAACTTGAAGATGAGGTGCAGATTCTTCAATAACCTGTGATCAGCACAATCACTGACAATACAAGAAACACTGGTAAGAGCAGTCCAGCTCATAAGGGCAAGAAAATGGCACTGTTCTGCTCTGGCAATGTAAAGATTTTTCAAAAAAATCAAAGCAGTGGTCAGTCTAACCAACAAAGGCAAGACATGTTATTCGACCAGTCAGTTACGACAAGACTATAAATCAGTCGAACCAACAAAGGCAACACATGTTATTAGTCCAACCTGTTAACACAAGACTATGAATCAGAGTGATTTATAGTCTTGCCTTAACCGGCCCCACTGAACTAATAACATGTCTTGCCTATGTTGGTTAGACTGATTTATAAGCTTGTCTTAACTGGCTGAACTAATAACATGTCTTGCCTTTGTTGGTTAGACTGATTTATAATCTTGTCTTAACTGGCTGAACTAATAACATGTCTTGCATTTGTTGATTGGACTGATTTATAGTCTTGTCTTAACCAACTGGACTAATAAAATGTCTTGCCTTTGTCGGATGGACTGATTTATAGTCTTGTATAAATCAACTAGACAAATAACATGTCTTGCATTTTTTGGTTGGACTGATTTATAGTCTTGCCTTTGTTGTTTGGACTAATAACATGTCTTGCCTTTGTTGGTTGGAATGACCTATAGTCTTGTCTTAATTGCATGGAATACAAAATATCTGTGGTAGTCCAGAATATCTTTTGCCTTGATTATTTTGAAAAATCTTCACATTTCCGGGGCAGACCTATTACATTGCCTTTAGTAGCTGGATCGTCTTCCATCACACAGTTTATTTATTTAAAAATCTGCACCTCATCTTCAGGTTTCAAGCGGGATATTAGATTCTCTTGTGGTCGTATTTTTTTCGTTCAGCCCCACCTATTTCAAGAAGTTTTGATTTTTTGTACTAGTACCCATAAGAATTGTTTGATCAGGAGGCTTTGAACTATATTATATTGCAATTTCAGCCAGTTTGACCGGGACCGGATTTTCATGTAAATTTTGCGGGGTCTTTTTTGGGCAGGCGTCAAAAACATGCATCGCAACATTTGCAAAACAGAAAAGTAAGCGAGAGGGAGAGACAGATACAAAAAAAATCCAAATCTTTGTGAGTAGGCGAAAGAGACGCTGAAGTAAGGGCTTTCTGCTGGGACTTGGTTGTATTGTTTATAATAATTAATAATGTAATTAGTAAACTCACTTTCGACTGGCGATAAAGAAAAATAGTATACACCACAGGGGCAAAGGGTTTAAGCCCTGAGCCCTGAGCTGCGCGATATGATGCCCTCGGCTGAGACTCGGGCATCATGGCGCGAATTGCATGGATTTCAAACATCCTCCCCTTGTAGTGTATTATACTATTCTTTAAGGTTTGGGTTCACTGAGAAGTTTCTGTTTAAACGAAGAGTAAAAAATGAACGAAGAGCAGCAATAACGCGCCGTGTTCCCTGTTTATGCGTTTTCGCCCCCCCCCCCCCCCTTCCGGAAAGAAAAATGTAGGCATGAGCTTGTGAAAATTTTTCACGCTTTAATAGTAAGCATTTCTCTTGGAATATCTTCATAGGTGTTTCTAATAAAAGCACGATGCAACCCCGCGGAAAATAAGCACAGCTAATACCGTGAAATTAGCCGATAGAAGTATCCAGAAGCCTTCACGTACTTTTTGGGTGATCGGCCGTCTTCAAGCTGTACTTAAGAGCGTTTCTATAAGATAGAGTATTTTTTTTAATATAGGGGCTTGGCTACACGTTATCTCTAAATATATATTGTAAGTTGGCACGATGGAGCGGCATATTCACAAAATTGTATAGATGATTACACTTGATATGAGGAATATATTCAACTTTATACCGTATGAACTAATTTCGAGACATTTTCTTGTTTTTAAAGTAATCTTGTAAATATGCCGTCTGAAAAAGTTTGTATTTTTACTCTTTCAGGTAAAGCATATATGCTTGTACGTTCGAAAAAGTCAGTGATGCAGGTAATCTCAAGGTTTTCTTCTTTTTTCGCTAACATTGTCACGTACTCTCACATTTACTCTTAATCCATTCTTTTTCTGCTCAATACTATTTGAATGGCAGCCCTGAACTGTCTTTAATAGGGATCTCGAGCGTGTTTAACACAGCTTGTCTTAAAAACAGTTTTGACTCAGCTACACGCTGTCTTCAATACAGGCTGCCTGAAAGACATGCTCTTCAATACAGCGTGGATCCCGCGCAAGAGTCTCCTTGCGATTAACCTGTGGGGTGTAAACCGTGACTATCCAGGTCCCTGCCACTTTCCCATCTGGGAGAAATGCATGCAAATTTAGCGTATCGGTGAGTCGACTCTGTTACATGCTGCGAAGATTAGCCTCGCGTAAAGCCGAAAATGCACGAGCACGAACACGAGCTCTACCGGCTTCACGAATAATGCTCTAGCTGCTCCCCAAATTTATTCCCGTTTTGAAACCTTAAATTACCTGAAAATCAGTACACTTATTGCGTAGAGAAGAATATCATTTACTGTAATATTTAATATATATAGCAGAAAATATTTCTGGGACTAAAATGTTTTTAATTTTTTGCCACATATCTTAGTCATATGTTTAGTAAAAAATTAATTTTCAAAGAAAAAAAAGAATTTTTGACAAAATAGTTAAGTTTCAAACTAAGATATTACTAAAAAATACACTATTTATATAAAAATTGCCGGGAATAAAGAATAAAGACATAATGATCACGGAAAAAAGCAAAAATTCGGATAGCGGTTATTTTAAATTGGAACTTTTTTCTCAAGCGGAGAAAAAATGTTTAGCGTCAAAGGTTTATTTAAATGACTACCTGGACCATTTTAAATCTAAAGCTGCGAAAAGTTAGTGCAGTTCGTTTAATCATGATACGACCAATTTTAGCAATTGACCAAATTTTCCGCGATTAGAATTGCCGAAGTTTTCCGGAATTTATACGTAGTGGCCCACTTTTTAGAGACCTTCTTACTTTGATGGTTGGTGATGATTTACAATTGCCTAAATTACAAAAATTGCACTGTCTGCAGGTCAGTTTGACAGGTGAGCCGGCGCAACTGGTGGCTAACATCTCAACAATCGCGGATAATTTTGAGAGTGCACGGGAGACATTATTGGCCAGATATGACAATAATCGGATTTTGATAAATAGCTATTTGGCTAAACTATTTAATTTTCCAGTAATGTCAAAAGAAAGTGCCTCGGAACTGCGATCATTGTAAATGACTTCTTTGAGGCTGTGGGAGCATTGTCATCTTTGAAGTGCCCAACCGACAAGTGGGATGATCTGCTCGTCTACATGCTGGTTCTGGTACTACTCGGAAATCATGGGAGGATAGTTTGGGAGCTTCGACTGCAAAGCCGAAGTACGATACTTTGTATACTTTTTTAATGGGCAACAACAAAATTGGTAAAAAGTAAAGGTGTGTAACAAAATTCGATCCGACATTCGATTCGATCAACCAACCGATCGAATGTCGAATATCCGACATTCCGTCTGTGTTGCGAACGGATCGAATATTTCAATTCGATCGGAGCCCCGATCGGATCGAATATTTTGATTTGATCGGCCCGTCGATAGAATGTCGAAAATTCGACATTCGATCCGCGCTACGATCGGATCGAATTTTTCAATCCGATCGGCGCGTTGATCGAATGTCTAAACTCCAACATTCGATCCGTGCCACGATCGGATTGAATTTTTCAATTCGATCGGCCCTTCGATCGACTGTCTAAAATCCGACATTCGATCCGCGTCACGATCGCATCGAATTTTTCGATTCGATCGGTGAGTCGAAAAAGCGACATTCGAACTGTGTTACGATCGAATCGGATTTTCGATTTGCTCAGTCGGCCTTAAACTGATGAACATTGAAAATATTGAAAATCCAATATGCGACTAACGAAAGGCATTTTAAGTTTTTAATTTATAATTTCAATTCTAAAAATCTGATCCGATGCATATAGAACGCAGATTGCAGATACAGAGAGACATGAAGACAGTACTGTGTCGATCTGCTGGTTATTATTACGCATCCTACATATAGTTCAACAATAAAAAAGGACGTGCTGGTAATTCTTATTTTAGTAATTAAAACTTGCTATACGATTACATAGTAACTAGTGATAATAATTCTTTAGATGTTATTCATATTAACATTTGTAAAACGTTTTTTAAAGGCTTTGAAGGTTAATATTTATTTTCTTGTTCAATATGCTCAAGACAGAATTATAAAGGAGGAGGATCGCTACTGAAGGGAGGCCTAATATTCTGTTATTACTTATAACTCTAGCTTTATTTTCATTTTTGTTGTCTCGCTTCAATCGCAACTTTGAACGCACCTAAGGTGCTATATATTTACCTTGCCCTACGCGTGCGCCTGTAATTTGGTGATTGCAATTTTTTTGCTTAAAACTCCTTCTGGTTTAGAGAACATATTCTCATCACGTATCTCGTGCTTCGCACTCGATTTTGACCAGAATGTAAACTTTTCTACATTATCTTGAACTATATTATATCAAATGTATATTATATTTATTCCTGTACCTTGGCCTAGGGCGGCTTATTCACATATTGAAAAATTAAGTTCAAATTTTGTGTTTGCTGAATACTTTAATACTTGTATCTTATTTCACAATAAATTTTATTTTCAGCTACCTTGAAAAAGTTATATGATTTCAATATACTTGTTATTATTGCAATTCATAATATCCATTGGTATTATAACAGAAGGATTTTCATTGCCTTATTTTTATAGTGTAAAAAGGTGCGCATCTTATCAAACAAAAATTGTTATCAGGCATTTTATTGCAACTTATGTCAATGTTCCACAAATACAATTTTTTTATAGATATAGTAGAATTATAGTAGAATAATATAATAGAATTTTATTGTAGCGTGTGTTCCTTTTATGAAAAGTAAATTTCTTTATTTTTGATATATTTCCATTGCAAGAATTTATGACGAAATTGTCGAAATTTTTTTGGTAAAAAACTTTTATCTCATCGTCTTTTTCGTCCTTTGTGTTTTTTCCCAAAAATTTAACTTTCTTGTTTTTCATCTTAATTTTACAAATAAAAAAACTACGCGCCCTGTATAAAAATTCTTAATAGTAAATTTGTAGATCCTTTTTTGTAGAACAATTTTTGTCTGCTGATTTTTTTTTCGTACTGTATGTCGTTATTTTTTACGATTAAAGCAAAAACTACGCGTCCTATGAAAAAATTATTTATAAAAAGTTTGTATGATATTTTCCCTCTATTGGAGGTTTTTTTAAAATGATTTTTTTATTTTCAATTCTTTCTTCGAATAAAACAAAAACTGCATGTCCTATACAAAAGTGATCAATACAAAATTTGTAGATTTTTTTGATGTGCTCAATCTGAGCCGGCTCATTTTTTTGTCTCTTGCCTAATTCGACAGCAAAATGGATTTTTTGATTTTTCTTTATTTTTGTGCTATCCAAATTTGAACTTTCGACTTTTCGAAAAAATTTAAAAAGTTGTTATGAAAGCATTGTAAGGCTTCCCAAAAGAAAAATTTTCTTGCTCGAGTCTTTGTTTCGTATCGTGCGTTGTTTGGCTTAAAATGTCAATTTTCGTTTGTTTAATTGGTATATTGAAAATGCTACAAGTCTGATCATTTTTATTTGTTTGAAAAATGTCAGTTAGATAAATTGTTCGTGCTTTTGAGTACTATGGATAGCCGTACACGGTATTATCAGAAAGTTTTTATGTTGTTAAGTTGTCCAATCATGCATTTTTTCAATCCAAAGAAATCATTTGATTGTATCAAAAATAATAGACTATTGAAACAAATAAATAATTACTTCAAATTGTGATATATCATTTGAGCGAATGGACGATGTCTTTAACAAATAAAATTAGAGATTTAGATTTGAAAATCAATCAGTTGAGGTGAGTGATTCTAAGAAATATTTTCTTAATTGAAATTATTGTAGATCGGATAAAATAAAAGTTTTTTTATTAAAAAATTTGATTTCTTGTTTGTAAGAAGTGCACCTTAAACTTTAATGAGTATTTTCTGGGAGAGGAAAATGTTTTTTGGAATTAATGAAATAATAATTGAAGAGAAAAATACACATTTTAAATCAATGTGCCATGAATGGAAATGAATAATTCTTTAGAATGCGAAAATGTGAATTCATTGAAAGAAATATATTTTCAAGTCAAGCGAATATTTTATAGGCTCAAAAAACTATTTCCCTGCATCAAAATTTTCAATATTTGAATCAAAGAAATATCCCAATTATCAAAACAAATATTTCTTTGGCCTGAACCATGCGCGAGTGCAATAAAGTGGTTCTTACTTCAATTGTAGTACATATTCTCCTCATGAACAAATAGATTCTTTCAGCTTACATTACACATATTATTATACTTTTGTTTCAATTTAAACAAATCAAGTAAGTTATGATCTTGATAAATATGAAACAGAAAAATTCGTTGAAAAATCCACCTACATCAGGAAGCGAACTCAGGTCCATCTAGTGGGAAGTCCACAGCCATGACCATTAGGCTACTAATAGGGAACTAATCACTGGTTTCTGTTTATTGATGGTCAATGATAATGTAATTGGAAGAAAATATGCACAAAAAAACTAAAAAAAGTAATAAACGATTCAATATAAGGCATACTCAGTGTAGAATTTTCCAACGCACAAGTCAATCGAATCGAAAAACCGATTAGAAGGTGATATTGTCGGTTTTTCGACATTCGATTGACGGGCCGATCGAATTGAAAAATTCGATCCGACCGTGACACGGATCGAATGTCGGATATTCGACATTCGATCGACGCGCCGATCGATTTGAAAAATTCGATCCAATTGTAGCGCGGATCGAATGTCGGTTTTTCGACATTCGATCAGTGAATCGATTAAATCGAATTAGACGATCCGAAAATGAACGCAGATCGGATCCAAAATATCACATTCGATCCGACCCAATACACACGTCTACACTGAAAAATTTTTGAGGAAGCAGCTGTCTTCTTAGTGGCAACGCAGCGCCACCACGGCGGTTGGTGCAACGGCCAGACCACATTTAAGTAAGTTATAGTACCAAACGCGCGAGCAGATCCTTTCCCGTGTGTTGGGAACGCAGCAGTCCCACAAAAGAGAATGAAACTTCCCCACGGCTCCAGAAATAGATTTTTGCAAACAAATTAAGCCGCAGGTCGCAGTTGAGTTTTGTGATCGTGTAAA
>JAAAKG020141519.1:0-11321 GCA_010014905.2 Druon quercuslanigerum | reverse complement strand
GCATTGTAGCGTTGGTCGTATCAACTAATCATTCTAGCATTGGTCGACTAAACTAACTACTCTGGCGTTGGTCGTCTGAATAAACCTTTCTACCATTGGTCGTCTAAACTCACCTTCCTGACGCTGGTCGTCTAAACTAAGCATTCTAGCGTTCATCGTCTAACTAATCATCTCTTGAGAGAGACGTCTAAGCTGAGCATTTGCATGTTCGGCTTCTAAACTCACCTTCTAAACTAAGTATTCTAGCGTTGCTCGTCTAAACTAAAATTTCGAGCGATAGTCTTCTAAACTAACTGCTCTGGCTTTGGTCGTCTAAACTCATTACTGAGGCTTTGGTCGTTGAAACTAACAATTCTATTGTTGATTGCATAAACTAACTACTCTAGCGTTTGTTATCTAAATTAACCATTGTAGCATTGGTCGTCTAAACTAAGCATTGTAGCGTTGGTCGTATCAACTAATCATTCTAGCATTGGTCGACTAAACTAACTACTCTGGCGTTGGTCGTCTAAATAAACCTTTCTACCATTGGTCGTCTAAACTAAGCATTCTAACGTTGGTCGTCTGAACTACGCATTCTAGCGTTGGTCGTCTCAACTAACGATTCTTGCGTTGGTTGATTAAACTAAACAATCTAGCATTGGTCGTCTAAACTCACCTCACTGACCTTGGTCGTCTAAACTAAGCATTCTAGCGTTGGTCGTCTCAACTAATCATTCTTGCGTTGGCCGTCTAAACTAAGCATTGGTCGTCTAAACTCATCTCTCTGACGCTGGTCGTCTAAACTAAGCATTCTAGCATTAGTCGTCTAAACTAACTACTCTAGCGTTGATCGCCTAAATTAACCAGTCTACCATTGGTCGTCTAAACTCTCCACTTTGACAGGGTGGCCGTTTCAATCAAAGAAGAAATTCCCGGTCATTTCCCGGTTCTCGAAAATTTTTCAGGATTAAGGAAATTAAAATATTCTAACTGTAAAGCCAAAAAAAATTTCATTTTAAGTAATAAAAACTGAGCTGCAAATAAAAGCACTCAAAGTGGAACTCTTGAATTTTTAATCTCTAAAACTGCAGTTTTAAAGTTTTTAAATTAAAAATTTTAAATAAACTTTTATAAATTATAGAATTCAAATATTCAGATTCGGATCGAAAAATATAAATCCAAGTTCTCATTTGCAATCTTTAAATTGTAGAACTAATCAATGCATTAAATTTTTTCATTATGTAATTTTAAGCAATTTTAAGCTATAAATATTAAAAATTGAACGATTACATTTTTTTATAAAGTGAACACTTCTAAGTTTCAAGTTATTTTTATTTTAAATAATTTAGAAAAAAATTTTCATTTTTTTTTATTTTTCAGAACTTCTAAACATCTTTTAAAATGATTCGAATTTTTTCTAAACAATTTTTTTAAATCCTGCCAAATTGAAAAAATTTCCTTATAATCTTTCACGTTTATTTTTTCCTTTTTTTGTAAATATTTCTTAATTATTTCCAAATATTCTCTTAAAATTATTTTTTTTTAAATAAAAAATCATTCTCAATTTTCCTATAAAATCTTATTTATTTTTCTAAAGCCTTTCAAATTATTAAAAAGCTTTTAAAACCTCGAAGTTTTAGTTTTCTTGTTTGTTTTTGAATATTGTTCCTTTTCTTAATTGAAAAATTTCAAATTGAATGGTGTAAAAATGGAATATTTTAGAATGAAATAATATTTGAAATTTAATAAAAGCCTTTAATTATAAATATATTATTTTGAAGTTTAAAAAAAATTGAAAATAGTTTACAAAGTTTCAATAGTTCGTTCAGATTTTTCTAATTAATAAAAATTTCCAATTGAAGCAGTTTTATTTTTAACGTTAAAATCTGGAATTTCTAAAATTGTGAACTAATTCTGAACCGGTTTGTATAATCAATTATTAATAACTTTTTAAATCTTAAGAGTAAAATTCAATTTTAAAAATCATGAATTAATTTATATGTACAATTGATTAACTAAAAATGTATTTTATCAAAAATCTGAATTTTAAAATTCTTCAAATTAAAATATATGCTTAAAAATTAAAAATCTAAAATGCAGCATTTTTAACGTGAAAAATTTTCGAATAAGGCATTCTAAACTGAATGATATCATAATTGATAAAAATCAGAATTTAACAAATTATGTAAAAAAAAAGGGTTGAAATCAAAGTTGGACAAAATTTGAATTATAAAAATTTGGCAAAATTCCGGGTAAATAATAAATGCACTGGAATTTCCCGGTTTTCCCGGTCTTATAAAATTCCCGGTCATTTTCCATTTTTTTCGGTAAAGCGGCCACCCTTTTTGATGTTGGTCGTCTAAACTAACAACTCTAGCGTTAGTCGTCCAAACTGACCAATCTCGCGTTGGTCGTCTAAACTTATCACTGAGGCGTTGGTTGTCTAAACTTATCACTGAGGCGTAGGTCGTCTAAACTAACAACTCTAGCGTTAGTCGCCCAAACTGACCAATCTCGCGTTGGTCTTCTGAACTCATCACTGACGCGTTGGTCGTCTAAACTTATCACTGAGGCGTTGGTCGTCTAAACTTATCACTGAGGCGTTGGTCGTCTAAATTAACAATTCTAGCGTCAGTCGTCCAAACTGAACAATCTCGCGTTGGTCTTCTGAACTCATCACTGAGGCGTTGGTCGTCTAAAGTAATAAAGTCTAAACTCGATTATATAATCCAGCTGCTCTAGCGTTGGTCGTCTAAACTAACCATTCTGACGTTGATAGTCTAAATTGACCACTCTCACGTTGGTCATCTAAACGAACCCTTCTAGTATTAGTCGTCCAAACCGAACAATTGCGCGTTGTTCTTCTAAACTCATCACTGAGTAGTTGGTCGTCTAAACTAACAACTCTAACATTTGTCGTCTAAACTACTCTAACGTTTCTCGCCTAAACTACCAGTTTTATAATTGGTCGCCTAAACTCACCTCCCTGATTTCGGACGTCTAAACTAACCATTCTGGCATTGATCGTCTAAAATAACCACTCTCGTGTTGGTCGCCTAAGCTAACCATTCTAGCCTTAGTCTCCCAAACCGAACGTTTGCGCGTTGTTCTTCTAAACTCATCACTGAGGCGTTGGCAGTCTAAACTAACAACTCTATCATTTGTCGTCTAAACTAACTACTCTAGCGTTGGTCGTTTAAACTAACCATTTTAGTATTGGTCGTAGAGTTGATCGTCTAAACTGACCACTCTCGTGTTGGTCGCCTAAACTAACTATTCTTGCATTAGTCGTCCAAACTGAACAAACTCGCGTTTTTTTTCTAAACTCATCACTGATACGTTGGTCGTCTGAGCTAACCATTTTAGAGTTGGTCTTCTGAACTCATTTCCCTGATTTCGGTCGTCTAAATTAACCACTCTCGTGTTGGTCGCCTAAGCTAACCACTCTCGTTTTGGTCGCCTAAACTAACCATTCTAGCATTAGTCGTCCAAACCGAACAACTGAGCGTTGTTCTTCTAAACTCATCACTGAGGCGTTGGTCGTCTAAACTAACAACTCTAGCATTTGTCGTCTAAACTAACTACTCTAACGTCGGTCGGCTAAACTATCTACTCTAACGTCGGTCGTCTAAACTAACCTTTTTATAATTGGTCGTCTAAACTCACCTCCCTGATTTCGGTCGTCAGAACTAACCGTTCTACTTTTAGGAACTTTAGGATTAGGTTAGACGACCGAAGCCGGAGCGTTCGTTATAGACGTACGCTTGGACAGAATATTTTTTTAACATGGAGGTATCGTTTTATTTAACTTACATATTTCCACCCCAGGGTGGTCTTGCAGCATTCGCAATATATATCGGCAACAGCATGGAGGCCAGTTAGTAAAACCCGCTCCTCGGCTGGGCCACAACCCACGTTCACCCTTTTAAAAATTTAATACAATACATTTCTTTGAAAATAGTTTGTTCATAGGAACAAATTTGGTACTTTCGACACTATTCAGTTCATTTGGACTTTTTTTTTACGACAAAGTTAAAAAAATTTTTTTTATAAGTACCAGTTTTTTTTTAACTTTTTAGATTTATTAAATAAGGTTTTATACCTATGCTAGGACTATCTAAAAACAATTTGTAGATGGTGAAAATAGTTCAAAAAATTTTTTTATTATTTTATAAAAAAAAATACGGAAAAACTTATTTTTTATTATTAATGTTACTAATGCTATTTGGCAATTGTTTTACAGTTTCAAAATTGTTCAAAATTGTTGAAAAAAGCCAACTTTCACATTTATTTATGAAAATTGTTTAAACAATTACCAATTGTTGTGACTTTCGAACGTCAAACCCATACACAAAAGTTGAAGCCATTTATTAAAAAAAAAATAGCCAGATTCTTCATTTTTTTTATTTCAATCAGCTAAACATTGCAAATCCTGAATAACCACTTTTTAAAATAATTTGTTGATAAAATATTTTCCTTTAATTATTCTTACCCACTGGAAATTATTTCTAGAACTTTAAGCCTAGATTTAAAACCTTTTTTCTTTTATAAATCTGAAAATCTTCCAAAAAACAGTACTTCTGACCAACACGTGGGTCTGTGAGACCCACTCTCATATATTTCAACGCAGAGTGAAAAAAAATCTGATATCAAGTAACATCAATAGGGAATTGAAAACTGGAAACATCAAGGAACACGAAAATAAAAGTACAAAGTGATTTTCTTGATCAATTTAAAAGTTAAAAATCTTCAAAAGAAGACTTTTCTTTAAAAATATCAAAAAATAGAGGTCTAAAAAATGGTATTTAAATTGACTTTCATAGAGGAAAGTTCTTTTATTGTAATTGCTTTGAAAAAAACATTTATTCAACTAGCCTAGGAGATATTATAGTGAGAAAAACAGCACTGGGTCTGTCAGACCCAGATTTGGCATTTTAGGGTTAAAAAAGAAATTAAAAAACCTTATTAAAAAAAACTTCCAAATTCAATAAATAGTGTAGATTGAAAATTGATTTTAGTAGAGAAATTTTTTATTGTTCCACTGTGTGGCGTCCAGAATTTTTTGAAAGCCCGCTTTTTTATACTTACACGGAATTGAAGAGGTAGGCACGTCCTTGACTGCCTTGGAAGGACTGAAAGAAAGAAAAATTGCAATAAATAATTAAAATAGAGAAGAATAATTTGAAGTCCATCCTGAATTTTTAAACTATAAGATTAATTTTTGACGAAAAAAAATTAATTTTGAACCAAAAAATACAATTTTTAACTAAAACAATCCATATTTAACTGAAATAGTTGAATTTTCAACAAATTAATTTTCGTCAAAGAAATTAATTTTCATCTGAAGAAATTTATTTTTTATTAAAATCAAGAATCTTAAACCAAAAAAATTATTGTTTAACAAAATATTTTAACTTTTAACCAAGTGATTTTATTTCCAACCCACAGGATAAATTTTTAACTAAAATTATTATTATATAATGTGAATACTTGAATTTTTAACCAAGAATCATTGTTAAACAAGGAGATTAACTTTCAAAGAGAAAGATAATTTTTTATTAAAAAATCGACTTTTTAACAAAATACGTTAATTTACAACATAATATTTGAATTTTTAATTAAAAAAGAAAAATTTTTAACTTGAAAAGAATAATTTTCAACCAAAAAGATGAATTTACACACATTTAGATTAATTTTCAATCAAAAAGATTAATTTTCTACCAAAAATAAAAAATTTTAAACGAATTTTAAACTTGAATTTTGCTGAAATCAGAAGTAAATTCGCGGGGTTTTAATTAAATTCTTCTTCATTTCCCGGTCAAGTTGCCACCCTGATATTTTCATCCCACGAGGAGAGTGGGGATGGGTTAGTAGCAAAAGAGGGGAAAGGTGAGGATGGAAGTTAGATAGTATAAGAGTGGGATGGTATAGGAGTGGGATGGTATAAGACTGGGATGGTATAAGATTGGAGTGGTATAGGAGTGGGCTTGTATAGGATTGGGATAGTATAGGATGGGGATGGTATAAAAGTGAGATAGTATAGGAGTGGGATTCTATAGGAGTGGGGTTGTATAGGAGTGGAATGGTATAGGATTGGGATGGTATAGAAGTGAGATATTAAAAGATAGTATAAGATTAGGATGGTTTAAGATTGGAATGGTATATGAGTGGGGTTGTATAGGATTGGGATGGTTTAAAAGTGAGATAGTATAGGAGTGGGATTCTATAAGAGTGGGGTTGTATAGGAGTGAGATAGTATAAGATAGTATAAGATTAGGATGATTTAAGATTGGGATAGTATAGGATTGTGATGGTATAAAAGTGAGATAGTATAGAGTGGGGTTGTATAGGATTGGGACGGTATAGGATTAGGTTGGTACAGAAGTGAGATAGTATAAGATAGTATAAGATAGTATAAGATTGGGATGGTATACAAGTGAGATAGTAGGGAGTGAGATAGTAGAAGTGGGGTTGTATAGGAGTGAGGTTGTATAGTATTGGGATAGTATATGATTGGGATAATATACGACGGGAATGGTATAGGAGTGGGGATGTATAGGATTAGGATGGTATAGGATTGGGTTGGTACAGAAGTGAGATAGTATAAGATAGTATGAGGTTGGAATGGTATAGAAGTGAGATATTACAGGAGTGGGGTTGCATAGGAGTGAGGTTGTATAGGAGAGGGGTTGTATAGGATTGGGATGGTATAGAAGTGAGATAGTATAGGAATGGGACTGTATAGGAGTGGAATAGTATAGATGTAAGATAGTATGGGAGTGGGGTGGTATATGAGTGGGATTCTATAGGAGTGGGGTGGTATAAGGATGGGATGGTATAGGAGTGGAATGCTATAGGAGTGATATAGTATGGGATTACGGTTGTACAGGAGTGGGATGGTATGTGAGTGGGATGGTACAAGATTGGGATGGTACAAGATTGGAATGGTATAGTATTGAGGGTGTATAGGATTGGGATGGTACAGAAGTGAGATAGTATAGGAATGGGGTTGTATAGGAGTGGGATGGTATATGAGTGAGATGGTATAGAAGTGATATAGTATGGGAGTGGGGTTTTACAGGAGTGTGATGGTATATGAGTGGGATAGTACAGGATTGGAATGGTATAGGATTGAGGGTGTATAGGATTGGGATGGTATAGAAGTGAGATAGTATAGGAATGGGGTTGTATAGGAGTGGGATGGTATATGAGTGGGGTGGTATAAGATTTGGATGGTATAAAAGTGGGGTTGTATAGGATTAGGATGGTATAGATGTGAGATAGTATAGGAGTGGGGTGGTATAGGAGTGGGATTCTATAGGAGTGGGGTGGTATAAGGATGGGATGGTATAGAAGTGATATAGTATGGGAATGGGGTTGTACAGGAGTGGGATGGTATATGAGTGGGATGGTACAAGATTGAAATGGTATAGGATTGATGGTGTATAGGATTGGGATGGTATAGAAGTCAGATAGTACAGGAATGAGGTTGTATAGGAGTGGGATGGTATAGGAATGGGGTTGTATAGGAGTGGGATGGTACATGAGTGGGGTAGTATAAGATTGCGATGGTATAAGAGTGGGGTTGTACAGGAGTGGGATGGTACAAGATTGGAATAGTATAGGAGTGAGAGTGTATAGGATTAGGATGGTATAGAAAGGAAATAGTATAGGAATGGGGTTGTATAGAAGTGGGATGGTATAGGAGTGGGGTGGTATAAAGGGGCGGGGATGGTATACTGCCGTCGAAAGCAAAAAGATACGTAACTCTGAAAAGTGACATTCGGAGCAATTTCAACTTGAAGTTTGAATGCTTGCCATTTTTTATTGATTCAATATAACAAAGTTAAAAAGTTTAGATTGATAATGTTTTTAATTCTCCTCACATTAGAAAAGATAAAACTTTCACAAAATTTAATTTAAATATAAATAATCGCACATACGCCTTTTTTGGTTATGAAATTTCCAATAACCTTAAGCAAAAAAAGCCGTAACTCTTGACTCTACGTAAACTTACATAAATCTATCTCACTCGCAGGCATTCTTTACTTGTTTTCTGCTACGATCTACTAAATTTGTGTTGATTTATCGACATTTTTGAGGAAAACATTAAAATTACTAGTAAAATTATCAAAAAGAAAAGAATTAAATAGAAACTTTATTCAATAAAATTACATTTTTTTTATTTACTTTTTTACACTGCTTTTTAAATCGCTTTTTTTACCACTTTAACACATTTTACTAGCTTTTTGACTAGGTTTTTTATCTCTTCAACAGGTTCTTTAACTGCTAAATTCTTCCAGAACAAGCTTCGGTTGGCTGACATTAATGGCACGAAAGACCTAAACATCGTTTCTTTTACAGCTTTGTCAATTCCACAATGCTTTTCTGAACAAGAAAGTTTTTTAGAAACATTCTGTATTCCTTTTTCTGATAAAAAATCTAATTCGTATAAATCTCCATCTAAAGAATTTTTGTACATTAGCTTCTTTAAGCCACGATTAGCCGCAATGTGACCCATGTTTGCAAGTAAAGGTTTCGGATCATTAATGTTTATATTGCGTGTCCTTTAAATCAAATGAAAATCACTCTATAGATGAAAATCTTCAGATTTCAATGCTTTCACCACAGTCTTTGAATTGGCATTGCGTACTGCGTCACAGAAATCGGCTCAAAGTAATATAGTTCAATACATTCTATAGCAACTTCAGCGCAATGAATAACATAAATCAAAAACGTTAGAAAGTACCAGTTCTTCTTCTGAGCTGAACAATTATCAAGACATAAAATTATTTTTTTCATGTCTCTGTAATATCTAAAAAAATGCGAAAAAAGCATCGATCATATCTTCATGCGCCAGCCAGAACTCCCGTCATGCCACAGAACGGCAAACGTTTTCACATTTTTATTTGTGCCTACTGGTTCGAAGCTTTTGTTTTGAAAACAAATAGTCTTTTCGTAAATATTACAGTTTTAAAAGTATCGACTCTGGGCAACATCATAATTTTTTGCATGTCTACGGAAACACTAACTGTTCCTTCTGGAAGCTGACTATAGGCACTCGCGATACTTGTCATGGCTTAATGTAGCTTTTGCAATATGAATTTTCCAAATCGAATAAGTATTGCAGTCGGGATGATTATTTACCATTTCTTGAGTATGAGTAGAATCATGTAATTTATACACCTCGCATTTTTCACACTCCTCGTGTCCTAGTTTTGTGAAGTGTATATTTAACTCTTTTACAGCCATACGGTAATAATCAATAGAAACTGATCATTGTCTATTTTTTTTGCAAAAATCTATGTGCATGCTAGCTTTTGTTACATCACTACGCAAATATCGCACGTTTGGAGAATGTTCTATTCTGTAATGCGATACCGTTGATTGAAAAGTTTCAATGTGCGCAGTTACTACCTCTTTGTCAAATTTTTTTTAGAAGGCTGACGCCCGCGATTGTCCGAAAGTGAAGGAATTTTTTGATTGTCTGAGCTATGTAAATATCGCAATATTGTTTTCTCATTAGTCGCTTTTAAGCATAAGGTTGTAAGAAAAAAGGGCTTGCACACTTGAACTAAATTTCCACTTTCTTTTCGAAAATGATATTTCAGAGAGATAGTTTTATTCTTATTTCGCTCGAATGGCTTTGTTTTATTGCCAGGACTTTCACGAACACATAAGCTTAAGATAAACATTTGCCTTTAGTTACAATCAAACAGGGAATATTCGTTGATGACAATTTGTCTACTTTTATCGACAAAATTATTCAAACAAGCCAATCTACACGTTAAAACGTTGCAACCTTCTAGCACTGGATGTGATTCAGCAATCTTGGCCCGCTTCGCTTCTGGGGTTTCTTTAGGGCTTTTCGCTTTTCTTTTTCTCATCGAACCTTTTATAGTTTATTCTAAAAGTTATTTATTCATATAAGAAATATAAAGTAAAATATATAAATAAATTATTTAATCAAAGATTCTAAATGTAAACCTATTTAAGGGGAAACACTCTCTTTGGTATTTGATTCAATTTCAATCACATTATTGCAGATGGCATCTCTTCACTTCGTTTATTCAGCTCTGTAGAAATATCGTAAACATGCTGGTTTGCAGAATTATTTAATTCAATTTCGACAACTAAAAAAAATTTCGAAGTTACGTTTCACATTATATGATAATACTGCTAGGTTATGTTGTGCGTTCAACTCTTACCGTTTAAACCGCTTATACTAATATCGCTATCTCTATTGTTTACTCTTTTTTTCTTAAAAAATCCATTTTCATCTATGTAACAAGCTTATAATTGAAAAGTTTCGCTCATTTTAACCCACAAACTTTTATACGTTTTGCTGTATATTACAAGAAAGCCGGCCACGACTGTTAACCTCCTCTCTTTGTTTACATGGCCCAATCGAGAGATAAGGCTTTTTCGCTTACGGAAAAGAGTTACGGCCTTTTTGCATATGAAAATGCTATATATTGCAATTTACGTAACTTTATATAATAATTTTAAATATATATAATATTGTTATTGTTATTGTTATTTTTATTTTTAACATCGGATTTACATACATTTGATAACAAGGAATCAAAATAATCAATAATCTCATTTTTCATATTTTACGATTTACGTACCTTTTTGCTTCCGACGGCAGTATAGGAGTGGGATGGAATATTAGTGAAATGGCACAAGAATGGGATGATATATGAGTGAGGTTGTATAGGAGTGGGGTTTATAGGATTGGTATGGCATAGAAATGAGATAGTATATTAGTAGGGACGTATAGGAGTGGGATGGTATAGGAGTGGGATAATATAGAATTAGGATAGTATAGAATTGGGATACTATAGGAAAAGGATGGTATAGGAGTGGGGTAGTATAAGATTGGGATGGTATAGCAGTGCGAGGGTATAGAAGTGGCATTTTATATGAGTGGGATGGTATAAAATTGTGATGGTATTAGATTATATAGGATTATATAGGTATTAGGTTATATAGGAGTGGGGTTCTTTTGGATTGAGATGGTATAGAAGTGAGATAGTATAGGAGTGGGGTTGTATAGGAGTAGGGTTGTTCACGATTGGAATGTTATAGGATTGGGATGATATAGGAGCGGGATGGTGTAGGAATGGTATAGTATAAGATTAGGACGGTATAGGAGTGGCATTTTTTATGAAGGGGATGATATAAGGGGCCTTTCACAAATTACGCAAGGGTTCAGACGGGATGGTGGGGGGGGGGGGGGGGGACACAATTTTTTTACGATTTTTTAGGTGGGGGGGGGGGGGAAATAGAAAATTCTTACGTAAAAAAATAAGGAAAACTAAATAGGGTCCTATAAA
>JAAAKG020141518.1:0-11840 GCA_010014905.2 Druon quercuslanigerum | reverse complement strand
CTAAAATATGCAGAACTACAAAAGCAATATCACAAACTGAAATAAAATATAATTTGATGCAAGCACTGAATTACCCTACTTATATATATATATATATATATATACATATATGTGTGTGCATGGTAAACCAAGATGGTGAACCTTTGACGTCGCGCGGCTTAAGTGTAAGCTCGTACCCCAAGTGGCGGGTCCATAGCTTTTTGGATCATGCGAATTCCTTTGATTCTGTGAATTTCGTGATTTCCATGATTTTCGTGGATTTCATGAATTGCATTAATTCCTTGATTGTTGTGAATTCATTGAATTCCGCAAATTCTATGAAGTTCGTGAATGTTATGAATTCCGTGAATTCTATTAATTCCGTGAATTTTATGAATTACGTGAATTCTATTAATTCCTGGAATTCCGTGAATTCCAAGGATTTCATTAATTCTATGAATTTCGTGAATTTTGTCAATATATTAATAATATTATTTTTTCAAGATTTTTGACAATCTTTCGCTTTTATGATGCCTTCACATGTGCGTCATATGTGCGCCGCGTTTTGTTCACATCTTGTGAAGGCATAGGTGATGGCAAAATGCGTGTCATAACGCTCGCAGCTATACGCGGGAAAATTTTGGTCCATAAAATGTGGAACTCAGTCTGGGAAACTTGGACGGGTAACAAAATGTTTAAAAAATTGAAAGCCTCCTTCTTTGAATATTTACAAGATATTTCAATACTAAGTACAAGAAAGAATCACATAACGTCCTGGACTCTCAAGAAAATTTGGATAAAGCAAAAACATTTTGGAGACTCTAAAATGTCTAAGACATTCTGGGAAAAAGTGAAGAGGCAGCAAATATAATTTCTAATACAGTCTGGGAAAATATGAAGGGTTCTAAACCAAATAAAAAAAGTCGTACTGAGAAGGAGAATACCAGATTTATAGTCTTTAGTTTACATCACAAAGTTCACACAGTTAACACACGAGAAACTAATTCTTCACTTATCTAACGTACAAAAACCTAATTCTATAATCTAACTTAACACTACTACATACAATACAATTCCCCAACGCATAATATTGCACGCTGGGTATATCAGTCGAAATGTGCCGGGCCAAAAATTGATGGTGCCCCAAGTGATATTTCATTTTCTTACTTCAACTTCGAATATTCTTTTGACATGTTTTATTTAAATGTTATATTAAAACTATGTCATTTGATTATTTTTAGTGTTAACAATATTTTATTTAATGTGAATTTACTTTAAATTAATTACTGTATATTCGCGTATATTTTTCTCTAATTTAAATTGAAACATACATATAAAAATCAATTGTAATTGGAGCCCAAAAATTGATTTAGTTAGTTATAAAAGAAGATATTGCACTCATTTTTGTCTTTTTCCTACTCTTTAAATTGTAAACTTAAAACGTGAAATATTTTTTTAAATATTATATTAGAATATATTATATTAATATATTATATTATATATTAGAAAATAATCTTTCTTGTTTAAAAATCATATTTTTTAGTTAAAAATTTAACTTTTCTGTAGATAATTAATCTTATTGACTTGAAAATTCAACAATTTTGTTGAAAATTAATCTTTTTCGTGGAAAAATAATTTTTTTGGTTGAAAGTTTAACCATTTGGTTATGAATTAAAACGAAAATTTTGTATCATCCTTAAAAATAAATCTAATTAACTCATGGAAAATCGTACTGAGTAATTTTTTTAATTCAAACATGTAAATTTGGGTTGTTGGAAAGATTGGAAACATTTTTTTAATAGAAAGAAGAAAACATCGAATTTCAGCATGATAATCACACAATGCGGGTGATGTGCGTATCACGATTGTTATCTAGGTTCAACAAATGAACGACAATTTCACATCAGCTTTTGCTGCAGTTGGGAATGCAGCTGATAAATTAATTAAAAATTCGATAAGTAAGTCAGATTGCTATCAAATCAAAGAAAAAAAAGCTTGTTACAAACGAAATTCTACACACTTTCAATATACTGACAACAAAAAATGAATTTATTTAAAAAATGCTAATGAATTCTTGTTAAAGTTGAAAAATTAAATAAAAAAATTACCATTTTTGTAATAATTTCGATTACACCTGCTTGACTTTTTATTAACGTAATAAGACATTTTTTACCATAAAATCAGATTTTGAGGATGTATCAGAATTTTCCACTAAATCCACTAAATCTAGAATTTCTACTATGTTTTGTGAAAAGTAGTTTTTTACTGTAATACAGTAATACACGTCTTAATTTCAAAGCTATTACATGTTCTTGACTTTTAAAGAAGAGTTTTTGAAAATGCTTTCACGGTTTACAAGTTAAATGAACGCAGATTCTATTTGGCGGAGAGCCATGATCGCAAGTGGACACAGTGAACGTTCCTGGGGTCAATCCGCCCGACTTAGTTTCTCTCCTCTCTTCGATAGTCTCCTCCAGCCTCTGGCTAGTTCTCAGTTTATCTTCTCTGAGAGCTGCTGGGGTTAGTGGAGTGCGCGAGTTGTTCTCCTCTCGAGTTTGTCGGAGGTGGAGGACGTCATTTTCACGACGACCTTGTCTTTATCGGGATGGGGTCTTGAAAAATCTTGGAAGAAAGAGCCACGCAAAAAAGTAGAACCAAAAGGGCATGGGTAAGAGGAATTCATATTAGAGCTGAATAGGAGAATATGGAAGAAACGAGAGCGTAGAAGAAGAGGAAAAGGGTAAGGATGGAAAACGAGGATCGAGGTATCACATCTCGTGCATCCTCCACCTCCAGCCTCGGTCGGAAGGTCCGATGTGGTTGTCAATTTTACCAGAGCGACTTGCTTCTGCCTGAGCGTCGCGCTCTTATAGGCAGACCACCATCCAGGAATGTGATGCAGGCTCCATCAGTTTGCACAAGGGTGTCTCATCTCAGGTGAGTTATGTTTGTTACCAACCCTAATCTGCTTTTCCCTGTTCCGAATTACCTTGTGTTAACGGGTTACGTATAGATATTAGGATACGCGATTAAGTACCACAGCTATTTAAGGTCCGCTCGGCTGTCTATAGATAGAATCAGCTCCCGGCTCCACGCTGCTATGTAATTCCTATTAAAGATGAGCACGCATGTCTGGTCCCTATCCACGCCATTCCGGAATCATTTCCGAGATTCATTGCTTGTCGACGATAATATAGTTGAGTTTCGTCAGTGAATCCTGACCCAAGATTAGACGTTGAGGGAGATCAGGTCGTGGCCTTGAAATAGATTCGATTGGTTCCACCTGTGAATGGGAAAATACGAATTAGTAATTGGTATAGAATTAGGAACTATTACATTTTACTATTGTCCAGAAGATGAAAATATGTTGATGTATAGAGAGATTAACAGATGTTTCTCCATACCAGTGAACATGAGTACGAACCGATCGCAAATCCACCGCCGCCGCCTCTGATTGTCAACATTATAGCACCAGTGGTTCGATTCACCGACACGGATGTGATGCCCGTCGCGGACAGCGATGATAGCGTCGAGGATCGCGGACGATCCCACTCGGGCTTGACCCTCGATAGCGATATAATTCTTCCCCTTGATGGACAGTTAGAGGATAGCGCGATGGAAGGTCGTGAACTAGGAGAAACCATAGACACCTCCGACGAGCAGGAGAGCACACAGCAACTGCAAGATCGGCTAGAGAAACATTTTCTTACTGCACCATGTCCTGGATTAGAGTCCAGTACCGATGGAGAGAACAAAACTAATCAGGTAATTTCTGCAAAAATGCCTTCCAACTTTTTTTCGCAAATAAAAAATTCCATGTAGCTTATCAAATCCTAGCAACTCAAATAATTAATATTATAACAACAAAACAAATAATTATGAGCTTCTAAATTATATTTGAGACCACTTGTAGAAAAGGGTATATGTTGTTTTAAATCGACTTAGATACGCTTTTTATAAATAATATATCTCTTTACTGTTGATATTATAATATTTATAAGAGGTAATAACAATTTAAAATGGCTTGGATGATTAAAAAAAAAGATTACACAAGAATCGTAAAAATTGGCTTGAGACCAATTTTTCGTAGTGGTAAATTTTAAAGAGGTATACATTTAATAATAGCAAATAACGTAAAAGAGCGGAAATCATTTTTAGAAGGTTTAGTTAAAAATGTATAATTCTAGTACTTCTGTTTTAGAGTTTCGTATGCTATGTCGAAAACCCTTATTATAAGAGTGGTCGGATGTCCATCCGTCATCTAACACTTCTAGCTCCTACAACATTTAGCTTGATGATTTAATTTTGGTTTTAATATCAATTAGCTCTATATTAGCTTAAGAAAAATATCTTCTATGATTTGTTTGCAATGAATAAAACATAAGAAAAATAAGGAAGTTTGTTTCTTTATACCATTATGCTAGAAGCTTTTCTTTCAGTTCGATTTTCTTCGGGGGCGGCTCAAACTGAAACTCCTGACATGTATAATTGCGATAAAAATGTAAATTTCGTCTTTTCTGGTATTGGTTTTTTCGTTATCAGTAGTGATAAAATAAAAAAATAAAAGTTTTCCCGCAGCCTCCGATACTCTTCTTTGAGCATGCTTGCTGAACCCTTCTCAGACTGATTTTCGTTACATATTTGTATAACTAAATTTTGTGCACGCAACATTTTCATTTAATAACTAGCGTTATTTGTCAAAAAGAAAACTACGGAAGAACTTTTTAATAACTTTAACCCATTTACGGAAAAAGGACCCAGAGACCAAATTTTTCTAACTTTAAAAAAATACAACTATCGTCATCAAATTATAACCTGCGTACATTTTTAGAACTTGTAGCGGACATATTACAACAACGTTATTAAAAGGAAATATGAGCATTGCATCACTCTCCAGCGACAGTGTCGTTTAAGATACAAACATTTTGACATATTTTTTTGTAAATTAATGAGAAAGGTTGAAAAATATGCATAAATTTTCATACCACTTTTACCAATTCTGCTTGCCACGTAACGTTACTCAAAATAAATAAAAGGTATTAGCTATGCCTATACGTCCAGACACAAACCATGCCCCCTTCCTCTTTCCAGCTCCGGACGTTTAGGCACGACCGCGTTATACACGCATAGACTGTTCAACCGTTTAGACTCGGCCTAAATAAAAATATGGTTCCGAAGATCATTTCTTAAGAGTTATAAAATATAAAGTTAGAGTGAAAGTTGATTAGAAGTAGCCATATAAAAAAAATAATTTAGAGGATAATAAATTACACTAAAAATAAATTGACAAATAACCTTTAACGTCACTTTCATTTTTACACTAATAAGAAGTTGACACTCTTTGAAGTCTACTCTGAATTTAAATTACACATTTTGGAAATTAGAGTTCTGATTCTTTGTGTTTTAAGTTACGTAATCGAACACTGATCTTCAAAGAACAACAAATTTTTCTGAAGTTGTGATTTTATTAATTATCTTAAAGATAGTGTACGTAACATTTGTTGCAAAAAAAATAGTTTGTTATTTTCAATATAAGCATCTTCCAGGGAAGAATAAACTTTATGCTTCCTAGCTCAGATGTTATGATTAAAATAAATGTTTAATTTTTGATTAAATTGAAGAATCTAAATTCAATGTACATAAGTACTTGAAAAGTTCAATGAGACGTCGAGAATGAGGAGACGCACCTCTTTCGCGGAGAACTCAGGCATTAGTTTGGCAGTATAGTACGATACTATATTTAGCACGAGGGACTATGCTGAGAAAAATGTGCGCTTGAATCAAAAGTGCCGGTGCTATTGGATTCCGCATTATTCATGTAATAGCGTATCTCGGTAGTTCAATCAATTTTGCTTGAAATGAAATAATTTCAATCTTTGAATGAAAAATACGGGCTGCCATAGGCTGATGTACTTTAAAAATGTGACAACAGTGACTAATTTGAGCTAAAAAGTGACTAAAGTGACTAATGTTCACACAAAAGATGCCTGTTATATCCATAGGAACAATTCTACAGAACTTTTAGATTTGCAATTTCGCGACCTTTTTCACGTTTATGTCCCATATATGTCAATATTTTAGCTATCGTATGAAAATTTTTAGTGGCAGGTACGACAAAAAAGAAGTTATCCATGGGTTTTGCAAAATTTGTGAGCTATGTATGAAGCCAGGAAGTCATTATGAAATGAAAACTTCAAAAATAGGCTTGTGACTCAGTTAATTTTTAAAGTTTTTCAAATTGTTGTAGGAGCGCTGTCAAATATTTTGATGTATCAATAATTAGAAAATATATAAGGTATATATGTTAAATGAACCTACAAATCTCACCTATGTGCAATCATTCTACAAGTAGTAACATTATTGAATTTTGTTCTATTTTGTTCTACGAAATGTACGCCGTCAAATTTTGTTTATTTCTCATCTTTCAAGTTCGGTCTGGAATATCGACCTTAGGAATCGAATTCAGATGATCTTTTTTGAAGACATCTTTTATTGTATTTAAAAATATACGAATTGAAATCTGATTCTTCTCGAACTAACATTTGAGTGAATGAGCTTCTGGAAAAATTTAACGTAGAAGTAACTTTATCAATCAAATTGGAATTTAGAAAATATATAAATCACTATTTTTGAAGATCTTTCTGGCTGAAACTCATCCAGAATCGGAAACTCATGGGATTTTATAAAATTTGAATAAATTTATAACGGTACTGAAATAGAATTGACCTGAACATAGAAGCTCGTAATAAAATGTGATTTTAAATTTAGATGTTTCTCAAATTATTTTCGAATAAATAAAATTTCTAAAAGGTATTATTTGAATCACCGTTAAAATATTTTTATCATTAACCAAATGGAATTTTTTATTTGAAACGTATTTTGGACGGCCGTTCTGAATTCAATTATTCTAGAATCGGCGACTTATGAAATGTCATAAAATTGTGAAAAAATAAAGAAATGTAATTCTTTGCCTCGATCACGGGCTTGTGAAACGCCCGGTGATGATCCAACAGCAATCGGCTTCCTGCAGGGCAGTAGTTTGTCCTAACAGGCGGAGTTGATTTGAGCATAAAAGTTCATAAGAAAATCAGCCAATTAACATATTGATAGCTGCTGGTGTCTGAAATTCCAGAGAAGCTGTAATTATAACCTCTGACTTTGGAAATTTTTGGATCAATACTGTGAAACTTCAAATTTCATTGAAAGTAAAAATAACAGTTTCGAATTAACATAATTTATCCAAAGTTTGTAAGAATTTTTGATTGAATGCTCTGAAAGGCATTTTACTCAAAGTATCCTTGAAACAAGAAATTATATATATTTTCTTTAATTAATATAATTTATTCGAGATTTTATTTCATAGAAGAATTTTATTTTATCTTATTTGAAATTGAAATAATGTCTGTTTTCGACAGATGAAAAGTAGATAACTAACAGAAGATTTTTGTTCACCGAATTCTATTCCGCTGAGTTGAAAATTTAATCGTTTGTTTACGGATCTAGAATCAATATAGATTCATCAGTAATAAAATGTCACTGACAGCAATAATTAAAAAGAGTTCGACAAGGCAGGTTCTTATCCTTAATGATAAAGAATTTGAACTAGAGATGTTCTTAAATGATGCGTGGAATTGATTCAGCGTAAAAGTTATCGATCGAAATAAAATTTCGCGTAGTTCGAGTTGCTACTTAATATGGCTTCCTGCATTTTCGGCAAGGAATCATACGACAATATTTGAAATATTTGAAATCATAATAAAGATGTGAATAGTGTGGAAATAGGTTACCTGTTTCGCTACGCAGTTTTTACTAAAAGCGTAGAAGCGTTTGAAAATTGACTGAGTAAATAATGCACATTTTTGACAAAGTTCGACGATACCGTGAAAGATAGTTATCGACAGTTTATAAATTTGAAATGAGGTATAATGGAATTAAAAATGATAATAGAACTTGAATAATCGAATATTCAATCGAACTTGAAAGTTCTGTATTTTATGCCAGACGCGAATTCATTTGATTATCACTATTGATAGAATAATTATTTAGTATCGAATTGAAATCTTTAAATGAAATAAAATGTTGTGACTTAATGAAAGCCAACTGCAAAAAAATACTTGGAAGTATCGCAAGCATTTTTAGAAGATATTTAGGTTGACATTGAATTTCTCAACATATTCCAGAACTCATTGTGTATTTTTAATATCACATGTAAATCAAGAAATAATAATGAACTTTTGTTATTAATGGAAAATTGAGTTAAAAGAACTTCAAAATTAGTCAAATGACGTTCGCCATGATCGCCATGAGCGATAAGATAGTCATAATAATATTGTACATTTAACCTTAATTTCTATTCACACTGAACACATATAACATAATGTGACGAAGAACACAGAAACAAGGAAATAGGTATATCGTGATACATTCTTAGCAATTTGACTTACTACTTTGACGTGATGGTGAAAGACTTGAACTCGAACCACTGCTTGGAACGGATTGTACAGAAGGCTGAAAGTTCCTGCTGGAAAAATGGTAGAAGGCTGGAACTTCAAACTGGAACGCATTGTGGAAGGCTGGAACTTCCTTTCCTAGAACGAATTGTATGGAAGGCTGGAACTTTCTTTTTGATCAATTTGTAGAAGGCTGAACCTTCCTTCGCTGGTGCTTAATTGTGGAAGGCTGGAACTTCCTTTGCTTCAATCGATTGTACAGAAGGTTGAAACTTCCTACTGTAAGAAATTGTAGACGGCTGAAACGTCCTTCGTTGTTATATAATTGTGGAAGGCAGAAACTTCCAGGTTCTGAATCCTTGGGAATAAAAAATTAGAACTGTCTCTCTGTGGATGCCACAGAATAAGGATTGGAACTCCTTCTTGTCGGTGCTGGTTTCCTTTTGTGGATGTTTTTCTTTATTTATGATAACCATTTTCAAAGCCCTTGAGTTTTAAAATCACTCGAGGTTTTTAGTTTTAAAATATCTAAATGCACTTGAAATATATCACAGAGTCACTGGAAATGTTATTGAGTTCACAGCTACTAGTTTTAAAATCACTAACTGTCACTAAATTCGCAGTTACTAGATTTGAAATCACTAGTAATCACTAAGTTCACTGATAATAGTTTTGAAATCACTATAACAAAGTAATTATAACTTATTATTCCACAAAAGCAATATTTTACACTTTAAGGATCGACGCAATTGTATCGAAAGCGCGCTCGAGATGTAAAATATCCGGCTCGAAGGACCAAAATGTTAGGTGTTAATTCTAATTTTTGAAATTAATAAAAGAATCGGCACACATTTAAAATAAAAAATATTAAAGGTTTATTTGATTAGTGGACTGTATTTACATGAATTGGAATGGAGGAGTATTTACAATAAAAGTTTACATATTTATACGGTTGTGCTGACTCAATGCAACAAGCTGCATCGGTCAGCTGTGTGAGAGAGAGAGCCGCATTCGGTTACTTTCGGAGATTTCCGATTGCCGATTTCCGATTCAAAGAGTACCATAAAATATCATAAAAAATATAGACACCTAAGTGTAACTAGACGGAATAAAGTGGTAAAAGTTTCCAAAATCATCTTAAGTCTAAGCCAGCCCTGTTATAAATAAAAATAAATAATAATAAGGACTGAACACACATCTTAATAAATATTCAAATACAAAAGTCTGTAATACCCGGCCTGAGCAATGTATATATACATAAGAGTCTTAAGCTATGTTTGGTTCTACTGATCGATTTCACGTATTTTCGAATTTTATTCAAGAAAGGTACATTCTTTGAAATGCAATTAATACTAATTTTTTCGCGTTGTCGCTGCGTATTTCGGCAATATTGAAATACTGACTTTCAGAAAAAATCACTTATCATTAAAACATTAACTTCAGGAAAGGTAAAATAATTATAGGCTTAAATATCACTGTGTTTGTACACCGGTATGAGCCTTGGAAAACCTGTGACGTCATATGACCATAGACTTAATACAGATAGAGGCGACAAGCCAGCTTGGGAACCGTCCCGGCGTAGAGAGAGAAAGAGAATCAGAAGACCCGAACGATGCGCTCGAATTGAGCCAACGGTCAGTGTTTGATTTAATCCTTGGAAGGCCCCTTTTTATTATTCGCTCGAGTTGAGCCAAAACTTACCTGTCTCCTGTTTACATATAACTGGATGCTGCTTTCACCTTATCTATGTAGATGGGAGATTCCCATGTCATCGCCGTCTGCCTGGCCGAGTTACCCTCTCCACTCGGCTTCCCCTTACGTCGCTTAGCGAGCCAGAGCGCTCTGGCAAGCCTTGCCAGCGGGGGGTCTTTTGTCCTAATGAGGAATAAAATACCAAACTTAAAAAATTTTAAAATTTGGAACTTAGTCAATAAAAAATATTATATTTAGAATCTACGCCCTTCAGCGATTCCAACAATATGTCACTTGCAATCAAAACATGAAAATAAGAATAAGTAAATAATTAATTGTAAATAATGGCAAATTCATTTTCTCTTTTGGATGCGTGTGAAGTCTACTGCAAGCGATAATATGAGGATACCGATTTAACCGATTCATATGAATATATATCAATGATTATAGTTTATTATTTAATTAAATATTAATTCCTCAGTTGAATTGTTAACAGACGATTTTTCTACAAATCAACTTTTGCATTTTAAACTGTACTACCGAAAATTGGAAAGAATACGATTCTTTCATGGCATACAATTTTCGAGTTTTTGAATTCAACTCGCTCTAAATCAGAAACCATTGGGACTTTTAACTTATAATTTGGAAGAATTATGTATAAAACTATACTGAAGATTGTAGAGCAATTAAAATTTATCTTTTTTGTTTGAAAATTAAGTTTTCTGTGAAGTTTTACTTTGATTGAAGTAGCCGTTTATGAAGTACGAGGATTTTATTGTTGTGCGCGGAGTGACGTACGATTGAACTCTTAGCAGACTTGCGGCAGAACTCTTAGAGAACTTCCATAGATTCTACTGAACATTTTTTCCAATGGAAGTTTTCGATTGCTCAAATCAACCTCGACAGACTTTTCGATTGAAAATATTTAAACATTCTTCGTGCAATTACTCAAAAAAAAATTTTAACTTTTTTTCAAAACAAAAAAGATAAACTTTAATTGTTCCGCGATCTTGAGAATAGTTTTATGCAGAATTCGTCCAAATTATAAGTTGAAAGTCCCAATGGTTTCTGATTTAGAGCGAGTTGAAGTTAAAAACTACGAAAATTGTTTGCTATGAAAAAATCGTGTTTTTTCCCATTATTTTCAAAACTAAGAAAGTTACAACTTTTTGCCATATGAAAAAAGATACGCAATCCAATTCCCTGTAAAAGTAATTATTTAGAAAATTAAAATTCAATAATGTTTCGGAAAGCTACTAGGGGCCATCCCACTCCACGCAAAATATTTTATATCCCGTTGACCATTGGCTCAATTCGATTGCGCCCAACCCGACAGTCACCTCACTCTTATGCATAGAGTTATGCTCTATGCTCTTATGCCTCTCCCCATCATGCTCCCCACGCTTCGTAAAGAGAATCAGAAAAACCCGACAGTCTCCTCGGACGGTCTCGTTTACAGAGCGGCTTGTCGCCTCTATCTGTATTATTTCTATGCATATGACTCTGTTATGAGAATGAGCTGGATTCTAAAAGGTTTAAAAACTCTAAAATGACCTTTACCTTTAAAAAAGTGACTTCTAGTGACTCTGTCTTTAAAAAAGTAATTTGCAGTGACTGTTTCTTAAAAAAGTGACTGAAAAGTGACTTTTAAAAATAAAGGGTAAAATCGCAGTTTAGGCCCTTTTCTTAAAAGTAGGGTTAAAAAAAAGAGAGACTTCA
>JAAAKG020141517.1:0-11840 GCA_010014905.2 Druon quercuslanigerum | reverse complement strand
ATTTAAAGTTTTTTTTTTTTTTTAATAGAATTAAAAATTATAGCGAAAATTTATACATTTTTTAAATGTTTGAATTATAATATTCATAAAATTTTAACAAATAACGACCACCCGGATCAAGAAAAAATATTATCAATTGTTTTATAAAAATTTTAATTATTATAACTTAGCACAATTATAAAGTTTCAAATTCTAATAATTATTTAGAAAAACACAATATAAATTATGATAGAAGATACAACTTTAAATTTTAGAATGCTGATCCAAATATTTAATTTTACTACATTTCACCTGCTAGTTTTTGTGAGGATTTTCGAATGATTAATTACTGCTACGCTTATTATTACTAAAAAAATATTTGCAGTCAATATTTAGAAAGAGTCTAAAGTTTTTTATTATTTTATACTTTTCTCCCATGCCTTGAAATACAGATGTCAGCCGTCCTGATCAGAGAGCCAACTGTTGGATTGCTTCACTGGCCCGGATGCTAAAAAAATTTATTACTCAGTAAAATTTAATGTCATAAGACTAAAAAATAAAATAAAATCTACCTTTACTTTTAAAAAAGCGGAAATAGAGTAACCGTAACGTTTTTTCTCTGGATTAAATAATTGCTCCTCACTGAATAATTTTTCAATAAGTCTAATAATAATGTTTCACTTAAAACATTTTTTAAAACAAAATAACGAACAAAAATGTTAGAGTCCTTAAAAAAAAGTATAAAACCGAAGGATTTTTATTTAAAGAGAATTTCAAATAACAAAAAAACAGTTCTCAATGAGTTGGCCTTTGTTTTATTATTTAATATTATTTATTTTATTATTTGTAATTATAAGTAACATGTAACATTTTAAACCGAGTTCGGATTACGAATTTTTTTATATTTTTGCAGTTTCTTTAATTGTGTGGGCCATTGAGGTTCACGCACTTCACTTCGAAGCACAATGGGATTTTATTTGTAGGGCCTACTGGAGTTTCCTGCAGTTCATCTGGGGTCAAAAAGGTAGTTATGCCACTTTTCATGTTTATTTTTGCCCGTACTTTACCGCGAAAATAAGGTTTATATAAATATATTCCAGCAAGAACTCTACTAGTCTTCAAAAATGCAAAAACGTCGCCACC
Organism: Druon quercuslanigerum; assembly: GCA_010014905.2. Classification (NCBI taxonomy): domain Eukaryota; kingdom Metazoa; phylum Arthropoda; class Insecta; order Hymenoptera; family Cynipidae; genus Druon; species Druon quercuslanigerum. The sequence goes on along the minus strand of JAAAKG020141517.1, from coordinate 10,718 downwards.
GGCTGTTGATAATACAATTTGTTCCTGGTTTGTTATGGGCATATAGATATTTCCTGGTGTAAGTAACATAATTCTTTTTCCCGTCGGAAAAGTGTATCTTCGAAGCTGAAATTGCCGCTGGGGATTCTTGTAGGAAGTGAGGCGAATTGAGTGAAGTTGGTTAAGCTCATATTCAATTCCGCCGGAAGAAGAAATCGTGGTAGGTGGAACCATCAACTTAGTATTGGCTCGAGGAGATCTTGACCTTTCACGAAGAGGAGAGTGGGCAGGCGAATGAGGCGCGTCAGGAGAATGTCTGCCAGGAGAATGTCTGCCAGGAGATTGTCGGCCAGGAGAATGTCTGCCAGGAGAATGCCTGCCAGGAGATTGTCTGCCAGGAGAATAAGAAGGTCTGCGACGTGAAACACCAGGAATAGGTTTGCTATTAGGTGGATCATCGGAATTTGAACTTAACTCTAAAAAAAGAAAGAGGATTACATTTTTGAACGCACTTTAATGTATCAAGACTGAGGGCATTAAGAGAAGATTCTGCTGGGAAGCGTATTAAAAGCTGGACCAATTTCAAATTTTTAATTCTGTGTCTTCTAAAATAAACAAATATTACATTAGAAAATAGATATGATTCCTCATAAAGGCTCTTGAAAAACAATACAACTAGGTGAATTAAAATATCTTAAATCAAGGTGCCTGTTCTACCCTTGGGTTCACTTTAAATTATGGTCGTGGAAAAAAGTTTTTGGTGCGTTAAAAGTCCAGAGTACTAGATCAAAATGCCCTAGCTTGGCAATAAAGGTGCAGTTGCCGCAGTCAGAACGCATGTGCAATATTAAACTGTTTTTGGTTTATTTTGAGTCTTATTGTAATACCTGAAACTAGACCTAAAATAATACTTTGCCGTAACTCTTACATCTATTCAAACTCGTTCAGGGCTATAGTTATGGAAAATTTCGGAACTTTTTTTTCATTATAAGAAAGCAACTAGAAACCTATAAAGTGGCGTAAAAAACTAAAACTCTTTTTTCCGCACTAGGGCTCTTTCTTTGTGGGCAGGACAAAACAGAAGACAATTCAATCAACGAACCGAGGCTCGTATTTTAATAAGAAAGTGGAAAGTCGACGACTTGAGGAAAAAAGGTTCAAAATTACGTTCCAAATACTACCTTGATTATTTGCATGTTCGTGACTCTTCCCGAAATCCGCCAGAAAGTCCCTTGTTTTGGGCGACACACCTGACGACATTTCTGTAAAAAGAGATAAAAGGTTTATGAAATCTTAATATGAAATTCTTAACAAAATATGCACGTACAGTTTAACAAATTGGCTGAAGTTCAAACCAAAAAGAATAAACCCTTGCAAAGAAAAATGAATTTGTAAAGTTAAAATGAAAAAATTGTGTTCAACGAAAACAAAACAAAATTTTTTCACAAAATAGGTAAAGTATGACTACAAAAATAAACCTTAAACCGCTCATTTGGGCGCCCTCGAATTCGGGCTTCCAATCTATACTAAAATTTAGTTTATTATGAGGTATTGATTCACCAAAAGGTTTTAGCACTGACAAAGTTCCCATCATCTAGGTCGACCTGCCGAAGATTCCCTTCCTAGGAATTTAAATCTGCAATAATGCATCCTCAACAAAAATTCAGACCAATCTGAAAATTTTCAGACGAATGTAACTGTAAAATACCCAGCTCTTTGGCGATATGCAGAGATGTGTCCACAATAAAAAAATGGTACTATAAGGCTTTTTACTAATACAATCCTGGTTGAAAAAGGAAGGAATTATTTCTTTTTATGTAGCTGCTGTAAATTATAAAATTGTTTCTAGCGATGGTAATTACGTGTTCCTTCCATGGCAGATTTCGGTTTTATAAAAATCGTAAGTCTTTAACAGCATCAAGGAAGGCAATCGAGACGCGGCAATCGATGCATTGTTGACCCTAAAAGAAGGGTGTGATTTCAGCACTTTCTGAGAGGTAGAGGGGGCCAGCCCAATGACAATTGTGTGGATTTTCATTAGGTTTTACATGATCCCGTTCATCACAGCCCAGCATGCCACCCGTTCTAAATCGTTCAACACCCTGCCTAGTATATTGTCTAGATGTGACGAATCAATCGAAAAGATAAAAAAGAATTACCGCTGACTTCTTTTATATCCATTGACAATTTAATATCATTTGCGAACTTAAGCCACGCACTTTAGATGCGCGATAAGAATGTTCGATTTCTTTTCTGTTTGTCTATACTGTTATATAAGTACGAACACTTGAGTCTGGTACACCCTGTACACATTCAGACAGGTTGTTTTTTTTATCTTAAAGCATCGAAATATTTAAAGAATTACACATCTAACGAAAAAATGTTTAATAACAAATTTTTATTTCAGAGGGAACAAGCGTCTTAACAAAAGTGAAACCAACGTCAATGAATTAACTACTTGTAGAGCAACCCAGATACGACAACGTGGATGTATTAGTTTTCTTTTTTCTTCAGGGTACTTTTTTCTGTAAAGCACCTTGCTTCTCGCAGTCGAGGTGTTTTTGTTCTCGATGAAGATATACATCAATTCTCAAAATGGTGTCCTCCCACTTCGATGCACTTGTTGCTTCGCGCTTGGCAAGCTTGCACACAACTGCAGAGTGGGGTGGGTGTTATTTTGTTAAAAACAGTCCTCATTCGCTGTTTCATGTTATTCAGAGTTGTGGGCACTTTTTGATCATCCAAATTCCTTAAATAACCCCACAAAAACAAACCCCGCGACTTAAGGTCTAGCGACCTGGCAGGCCAATTTAACCGACCTTCTCGACCAATCTTGTGACTGAATTCAGACTTTTACATCCGTGCAAGGTCTGACAATTTTCTATCGCTACGCTATGCATCCGGTCAAGGTCCATGTGTGGGATTGGATCTGCAAGCTGGGTTTTGGCGTAATACACGAGTTTCCTGGCAACTGAAAAGAGGGAAATGTGGTCACTGTCTTGAATTGGCATTCACAATTCCCAGATGCCAAACCCATGGAAAATGTGCTGTGTTGTCTCTGTTAAACTGTAATCGATAATCATTGGGATTAAACGCCATATAAGGAAAACTTCCTCTGATGCTGATGCTCATAACTATTTTTTCCTTTAGAAGAAATCATGACGACGCTTTTGTAGAGCTGACTATCTAAGATACCAAACAAAAGAATCAAACCATCCGAACCGGACCCTTGTCTTTTTTATCTTTTGTTTGGAAGCGCATTCCTTGAATTGTCACTGATGTCATTTTTCGCCAATGCAGCACGGGTTCGCTATTTTTTTTATTCTAGACATTTTTCTCACAAAAAATTCGTAGCCCTCGCTTTAAGGCTTCAAAGTTTCCTGATTGAAAGCAGAGGTTTCCTAACAACAGCTGCAGGTTTGACCCTGAGATCAGCCATAGATTTTTACCCTACTATTAGGATGGCATGCACCACATTGTCATTGACAATACAGCACCCTCCTACTTATCGCACTATCGCTTATCGCGACTTCCCCTACTCGCTTTGATCCTACTCCCGACTTTTTTTTAAAAATGTTGACATTCAATGTAACCTATTTAATAAATAAGTTTCAATTTATCAATAGCTATCAATTATAGAAAAAAAATTCAACCCAAATCATTGAATATGGAAAAACTTACATGCCTTTACAGTCCAGAGTAATCCATTTTTTTATTTTCTTATTGATAAAACTTGTAATAAAACATACAGATTTTAGGATTAGTATGTATAATGAACGTAATAACCTCCTAATGTTTTCTGCTACATGTTTTCTCCACTGTAAAGTTTTGACATTACCTTTTTTGAACAGATTCGATTTTCTAAACCAATCAGACATGAGGGTAAACCGAAGGGGAAAAACATTTTTGATGTGGGAGGGGAGCTCACATAAAGCGAATCCCAGTCCTAGCCTCTCGCAATAAGGTGAGAGGGTACTGTAATAGTATTTAAAAAAGCTTTCAGTAAGAAAGTAATACTCAGTTAGCATATACTATTTCGAAATATAGTCTTCAAAATATTCGAAGAAAGGATCTATGCATGCTAAAAAATTTCTAGTTCAAGAGATTTTTAATGATTTGAAATTATTAATAAAAATACTCTTTATTATTTAACGCTTCAGAATAAAATGTTTATTTTACTAGAGATACCTTGGTGATTTGTCGGTTCGTTACTCATCCCAAAATTTGCCAGAAAATCCCTTGTTTTGAGCATCGCACCTGACGATATTTCTGTAAAAAGAACAAAAAGATTTATAAATTTTTACTTTAAAATTTTTAACAAAATACATACATTTTAATTAACTAGAATATGAGAATTATCAATAAAATAGATAATTTTCAACAAGGAAAAAGTTAATTTTTAACTAAAAAGAAAATCATTTTAAGTTAAACATTCAACTACTTTGTTGCAAATTTGTCATTTTTGGATAGAGATAACTGGTTTTAAATTAGAACTAGAATCGTTAAGAAAAAAAAATTGGTTCTTGCTGTTTTATAAGAAAAACTTTTTCAATATTCGAAATACGACTACGCTATTTGCAGTGTGTTTGTCCATGAAGTCTTGTCTGGAGAAAATTTCTATCAAGAAGGGTAATTAATTCAAATATGTATTGAGTGAGGTCATCTTCGAACATGGAGTATAGTAGGTCACGCATGAAAAACGCTCCTGATAAAAAGTGTTTAATGAAATCTGCATATTTATGATATTTCCAGAATTGGCACTTACCACCTAGATCAGAAGTGTAAATAATTTAAATCAATTAGGAGCAATAAAAGAAACTTTGGGAACAACCCTTTTAACTTTCACCTAGTTGGACGTGTCACCCTTACTATTCATGATCCGTTCCCATCTATCGCCCAGGTTCAACTTAAACAGATTTTTTATATATGATTAATTAAGGGACCCCTTTTCAAATCTGGCTTTCGAAATGAACACAGCACCTTAACAGCGTCGTCCCAATTCACCACCACTGCGACTTCATTTTTATCCATTGTCATTTTAATATTGGTGGTAAATTTCAGCGACGCTGTTAAGTTGCTCTGTTCAGCTCGAAAGTCAGATTTGTTAAAGGTACCTTATTTTATTCGAATCTAGAAAATCTGTTTGCTGCTGATGAACACCCCGCTCAAGCGGCTTAGGCAACGCTTTAAAAACAGAGCTAGGACGGAAGTCATTCAGTGAAGAGGGCTTTGGGAAAACGACCCGGAAGGCGAAACCAGAAAACGAGAAAAAACACATTTGATATAAAATTAATAAATACAATATATAGGAATTTTTCATTTTTGCCAAAATTGAGTCCGAAATACGAGACAGGTGATGAGAACGTGTTCATTAAATTCGAATGATCTTTAAAAAAAGAGAATTCACAATCACTAAATTGTAGTTGGGGATGCTTTGATCTTTAATTTTGAAAAGTTAGAAAAAATCGTGATTGTTTCCTGGCGTACTAAAGGAATAAGAATACCATTACATTTTTATATATTTACCAATATAATTTAGGAAAGCGGAAAAACCGAGGAACATGATGCCGGCGGTGGTCCTCATTTTTATCAGAGTAGCTGACAGTAGTTAATACTGATTTAGGCAGAAACGAGTTTTAACGTGATGTATATATAGCTATTAGTCATTATTTACCTCGACCTCTTAAATTAAAGCCTTGAAATAAAAACAATTATGTATTTAACAATAAAGTTTTATATACTGGGTGACCAATAATATACGTCAAAAAGTAGATATAAATAATTACAATCATACGGAAGTATGTGGAACACATGGTATACAGGTTTATTCATAAATCATGGCATTTTTCGAACAGATTTTTGGATGGCTTTCCTAAGTCCATTAACAGTTTTTAAAGTCTCTTTCAAGCTCATATTTTTATTATAATGCCATAAATATAATCCAGCGGATTCAAGTTCTGGCTTCGGGTAGGCTATTTCATTGCACTTTTGTCAAGCTGCGGTACATCACAGATGACGCTTCATGACAATATAAAAGAAAATACTTTTTCACATGTATGATTGGTCAACCGGTACATGTTTTATTATACTTTATTCCATAAATGTATGTCATAAAACAAATTAAGTCAAGGAAAAAATTATATCAACATATTACCTTATCTCTTCCGAAGTTTAAATTATTGCACATATTTGTACGATAGATTAATGTGACAACACATTTAAATTCATTTAACCAGATACGGCGAAAAAGAATAATATACAAAAAAAGTAATATATGAAAAAATAATATTTAAAAAATTATAGGCGTGTTATTTTGTAAGATAAATTTTTTATTTGTGTTATTGATGCCTATAGGCAATTAATTATCGTAGTTTTTTTCTAATAAAGGGCCATCCACAAATTACTTATGAAGATTTTGTGAGGTGGAAGGAGTACAAGTACAATGCTACTGTTTTTCTTAAGGATTTGATATTTAGAAGATATTCTTAACAAAATAAATAAGTTTTTAACCCAATATTTAATTTTTCTACCAGAGAGATTAAATTTTGAACAAGTAGAAACATTTTCTATTAAAAAAGACAAAATTTCAAAAAAAAAAAAAATTTAAAACAAATAATACAATTTTTAGCCTTAAAAAGAATTGTAAAAACCACATGAATTTTCAACAAAAAGATGATGAGATAGGGGCATGTGTGGTTATACAGCTATATAAATCCGAACACTTGAATCTGGTAGAACATACATACATTTATACAGGTTGTTGGATGAAAGGATCCCTTTTTCGTTACTTATTACTTCCACTACAAATAGTTTCTGATAACGAAGGTTTTTTTCAAATGTAATTCCCTTATGGTAGGGTGGGGGTAGTGAGCACGTGTTCGCTCACAGGAGTGAGAGATTTTCACGGATTTTTGGTGAAAGTGTGACTGGAGTGTGAGGGTAAAGATTAAGAGGTGTGTAAGAGTGCGGATTGAGTTAGGGAGTAAACAAATTAACTTTCATTCAGAAGATGAGGTAGGGTTCACAATAATTCAGTTGAATTTGTGGATAGAAGTTTTGGGCTTTTAAGCGGGTGAAAGGGGATTCTCGTATGATTAGGAGAGGTTAAAAGGGAAGAAGGGTATCTACAAGGGATGAAAAGGGGGGGACTTAAATCAAATATAGGAAAATATAGGACGATAGGCGGCAAAGGAATTCAAAGACATCTGTCGGTTGCAGTGGGTGATTTATGGAGAAGTTCCAGTTAACGACAGAAGAGCGGGGAGTGACAGCGCTAAAAGGGGTTATCCAGAGTGTTGGCAATGATGTTGAGCCGCGCCTGTAGGAAGGGAAAAAGCTGCACTATAAGAACTAGGCAAGCGTGAAAGCGAGAGATAGATAGTCTAGCGCAAGTGAGTGGGGACCTCTCTTGTTTCAGAAGAGGAGGAGACAAAGTGAAGAGAAGCCACAGAAAAGAGGTGTACAGAGTCCATACGAGAGGAGAAGCAGGGCACGTAGGTCACTATACCCAAAAATGGAAGAGCGTTCGGAAAAAGAAACACAAGGGATGCTTCTAGGTGAGACTAGAGGATTTGGAGAAGACGTGAAGGGAACTAGACAGCAAATGGTAGGTATCAGGCAGGACTTAGGGATTGGCAAATGGAGATGAAAGAATTAAAGGAGAATGTAGGAGGGTTAGAGAGAGCAGAGGTGTCGGCAAGGAAGAAAAAATAGTTGAAGTGAAACAGATAGAAGAGGATCAGGAAGGACAGGACGGAAAAAGACTAGAAAAGATACAGGGAAGCTCAGACATAGAAGTAGGTGGCAGGACGGAGAATGGTTAGAAAGGAATCTGGGAGACGGTGGAGCATATGATAGAAAGAACGTGGGAGAGCATAGGAACAAAAAGGAGAAGGTGGCGGCTAGAAAAAGAATTAGGGCAATAAAGGTGAGAGTAGAGAGAACAGAGAGGCCACAAAGTAGAAAAAATATTTTTGTAAGATGGTTAAAGCTAAGAAGAGGGATAGAAAGAGAAGGCAATGAAGAACTTGTACACATCATATAAGAAGATGGGGGGGGGGGGGGTAACAGATAAATAGTCATGGTAAAGTTAGAGGGAAAAAAGGGCAATTAAGTGGCGTACGTAGAGTTGGAGCGGACTTGTTGCGCAGGAAGTAGGGAGGTGAGAATAAAGCATGGTAGTGGAGTAGCGGCGGTCCTGCTGTGGAACATAGCAGGGTTAAAGAAAAAAGATGAGGATTTCTGGAGGTATATCTCGAAATTTAACATTTTGGAACTGGTAGTGATGTGCATAGAGAGAACGGAATAGAAGATAATACGATCAAGGGTACCAGGCAGGTATAGTTGGGCCTCCAGCAGGCAGTCAGAATAAAGAAGAAAGGCAAGGTTACTGGTGGGATTATAACAGGAGTAAGGTATAGATTAGAGAAAGAAATTCATGACTTTAGAGGAAAGGGGGCCTCTAAAGGAGAGAATAAGTTTTCAAAGAAGATCAAAGGATAAGGTGATTAGTGTACCAAGTTTAGTATTATTTTAAAATGTTGTTAAACGTCTTCGAATTATTTTAGACTACTTTTTAGAATATAAGCTAATTTAAAAAAAAAGTTTAAGTACGTGTTTGACAGCTATTGATTGAGCAACAATGTCTTTATGGACTGATTACGGTTATAACTCTAACTTCGACAAGCTTGTGATTCTCGGGCAAGATGAAAGTATATGCTCTTTCAAATACTTAAAACGTAGAGCTTCTGAATTTAGCTTCTTTATTTATTTATTATTATTATTAAACGCACAGCTTCTCCTAATAAAACACTATGCTCTGCACGATAAACTAAATTAGTTTCATGCTTACTACTTCGACGTTTCCTATAAAAAACAAACCTCAAGTAGCTTTTCAAATAATGATTTTACATTCTTTTAATATTGTTTAATCACTTGTGCGCCAATTCAACATAAAGAATCAGAATGTTGTTTTCAGGAAGTGAAAATTCGCAACCAACACAACGAGAAATTTGTTTGATTATGAAATATTTAAATAAATTTATAGTTTAAAATAAAATTAACAAAGAAAGTATTTTTTATTTGAGAACAGGTTTCATAAAATTACTTTCTACCTCCTTCTTTTCATTAAAAGAGTTTCGACTGGCTTCTCAACAGTTTCAACTTTTATAGCAACTTTTTAAACAGTTATTTGTATGCTATAGCTTGCTGTATAAACAACTAACTGTTTTTTTTGTGCCAGAAAAGTCGCAGTCTAGCGCGAAAAATCACTTAAATACCAAAGAAACAACTTTCATGAAACGACGATGAAGAATGGTTGCAGAGTTAATTTCTTCCTGTGAAAGGGACTTTGAAAATTCTGAAGCCTTGCGCCTTTTTCGTTCGTATTCTGAAAATACACCCAATGAGAATAATAACTTATAGGGAAAATTAATAATAATTTCAAACACCCACAATTTCGAAGTGGAAGTTAAACTAGAATATGAAATTTTTTTGCATAGGATATGCCCTATCATTGAGTAACGACAAATTTTTTCACCGGTATTACATCCATGTAGGTTTTCCGTTTATCATTTTCTTTTAACGGTTTCTCATTCATAACACTATTCTAGACAGAATTGTTTACGCTTTGATTTTCTTCATCCTCGTTACTTCGATTGTTTTTCCGTTTCCTTTTCCATCCAAGCTTTGTAAAAGGTTAATTAATGAATAAAATATTAAAGCATCTTGATCATCTGGGGACATTATTATGATATTATGTGATTACCAAGTTGCTATGTCGGTTGCAGTCGAAAATCTGATTCAGTCTGCATAGTAAAATAGTACTTGGAAAATAAATATTTTATTGCTTTCAAATAATATATTAAAAGCAATGCCTATTTGTGAAGATTTCCAGATACATCATATTTCAAGTTGCAATTCAAATGTAAGGAAAGTAGACTGGAAATTAATCCCTGCAAATTGCAACACAGTCGCAGCGTTCATACTACGACTAGAATACGGTTTAATATTATGAGTATCATAGTTAAATAATAATTATTATGTAATTTAAATGATTGTTATTTACAATTGGAATTGATTTTTGATTAATTTATCTGTTTCAGTTTGATTTCATTTTCAATTTGTTTATTTTTATTTTTTTTCTATGTATATCTATTGATCGAAGTAGCCCCACAGGGTGATCAAACTAGCCCTACTGGTGGAGCTATTTTAATAAAATGAGACGTTGGGATAAATGTTAATGGTATTCATAAAGAATTTAATAAAAATCTGTATACATTATCTATACTGAAGATGGTTGTTTGCTCGTTTATTTTACTACAAATGAAAAAAAGAAATTAGTCCACTTCCTTTCAAAAAGTTATATTTGGAAGTAAAGTGATTAAAATAGCCCCACTCTCCTTTTTTTATTTTTCTGTCGATTGCACTGTAAAAAGGGTCACTTTCGAATGATTAGTCATAGAGAAATACTCTCAAAAAGAAATTAAGGTTGTCGCTTCACTCTTTGGAAGTACGTTCCAAAAATTAATAATAACATTCTTCAGTAAAAGTGTATGATATTTGAAAAAAATGTTAGGAAGTGATCTACCAATATGCTTCATTCTATTCTCCTAATAAGGCGCATAGTGTTTGTTTTAAACGTGACAAATATTGCTAAAAATGAAAGAGCCTCGGTGGCTCAGTGGTTAGACGCTCGGACTTCACCTCAGAGGTCCGGGGTTCGATCCCTAAGCCGGTAC
>JAAAKG020141516.1:0-11840 GCA_010014905.2 Druon quercuslanigerum | reverse complement strand
AAAAAACTAGAATAGTTTAATTTGCAGTTAGAAAATTTAAAATTATTTAAATTTTATATATAAATATAAATTTTCAAGCAAAACTGGAATAGTCACATCATCAGTTTAAAAAAATAATTTTTTACTAAAAAGAAACGAACTTTCATCCAAAGAAATTAATTTTTAATCACATTGATTAAAAGAATTTTTAACTAAATATTCTTGTTTAACGAAAGAAACGAATTCTCAATAAAAAATAGAATACTCCAATTTTCTACAAAACATAACATTTTTTAACGAAAAAGATTACGTTTCTATGAAAAAAGATCAGTTTTCTAAAAAAAAAAAAAAATGGAATTGTTAAAGCGAATTTTCAACTAAAATGATAAATCTTCAACTAAACAAAAAATTTAATTTTTAATCAAATACATGAATTTTCAACTAAAAAGGTAAATTTTCTACTCGAAGCAAAAAATACTAAAATTTTCAGATAATAAAATAAATTTTAAAAACCAAAAAAAAAAAAAATTCAAAAAATTAGTTAAATTTTCAATCACAAAATACCTAAAACAGATAAATTTTCAACTAAAAATAGAATAATTAAATTTTCAGTAAAAAAAAATAATTTCCCATAAAATCAAAGTAAATTCTCTACGAAATAGTACAATTTTTAAACAAGAAGATAAAATTTCAACCAATCAGATGAATTTTCTACCAAAATCGACGAATTTTTAACAAAGCACATTAAGTTTTTTACCAACTATTTGAATTTCTAAACGAATTTTCAAACAAGAAGAGGAGTTAGTCACCAAGAAGCTTAAATATTGTGCCAAAAATTCTTATTTTCACTAAAATACAGGAATTTTAAACAAAATATCTAAATTTTTAATTTAAGAAGATAAATTTTGAACCGAACATGTAGAAGTTAAATTTTCAGTTTATACAATTAATTTTCAACTAGAAAACTTAATTTCCAACCAAATTATTAAGTTTTGAACAAGAAAGGAATTCAACTAAAATGATGAATCATTATCGAAATAAATGAATTTTCAAAAAGCAGTTTCAGTTTCAACTAAGTATTTGAATTTGCAATTAACAAGGATAAATTTTTAACAAAAAGGTGATATTTAATATTTCAACCAAAAAGAATTGTTATTTTATAACAAAAATAGTTGAATTTAACCAAAAAAAGATGAATTTTCAACAAAATAGTTTTTTTCATCCAAAAAAATATTTTCACAAAAAATAGAAGAATTACATTTTTATGTCAAAAAATCAATTTTAAAACAAAAACATTAATTTGCATCAAAATAATTCAATTTTGAATCCAAAAGATGAATTCAATAAAATATATAAATTTTCAACTAAAAAAGTTAAATTTACAAAACAAAACAGTTCAACTTCAAATTAGAAAATTTAACAAATTAAAAATTATTGTACTAAAAATAAACGAACTACAACTACAATTCTTTGAAATCCTTTGAAAAATTAAAAAACTCTACCCAATTCTTTGAAATCCCTTGAAACCTTTGGAGATTGTAAAAATCTATTTGAAAAAGTATAAATAATTTAAAATCCCTTGTATATAAATTAAATTGAACTTATTAGTTTAAGTTTTCTGCAAAAGAACAAAAAACAAAAAAGAAACATTTAAATCCCTTGAAATCCTTGGAGACTTAATAAAATTCTTTAATCTCGTGACATACCTTAAAATACCTTAAAGTTCTTGAAATCGTCAGAAATACCTTGAAATATTCGAAAATTCTACCAAATTCTTAACCATCCCTTGAAAAACTTAGAAATGATAAAAAATTCTTTGAAATTTCTAGAGATCGTAAAAGTACATTCGAAAAGTTTTTATAAAATCCCTAAATCTTGTGAAATTCCTTAAATCCTTTAAATTTTCATTTGATTTAATTTATATTTGAAAGTTTACTAGAAATCTCTTTAAATATTTTTAAATCCTAGAAAATTCTTCGAAATCCTTTGACATATTTGAAAAAAGTGAAAATCATTTAAATCTCTTTAAATGTTTCGAAATTCCTTTAAATCCATGGAAATACTTGAAATCTCTTCAAAACCAAGGAATTCTTTTTAAATTATTTGAAATATTCGGAAATCCTATAATATATTTAAAAAAAAAGTCTTAACATACTTTGGATCCCATAAAACCTCCTGATATTTTTCGAAATCTTTCAAATACCCTGAGATTATTACGAAATTTGACAAAATCGTATAAAATTTATGAAAATTCTCGGGAATTCAAACTAAATTAAACTTGAAAACTTAATTTAAAATCCCGGTAAAATCTTTTAAACTGCTACGAATCTCTTCAAATTTTATTTGATTGATTTTCCAAAGTTTAATAGAAATATATATTGAAATCTTTTTAAATCCTCTAAAATTCTTTGAAATCAAATGAATTGGAAAGTGCTAAAAAATTAAAAAAGAAGTTCAATTATTTCCGTAAAACTGGAATTTAAAGAAAAATCAAATGAATTTAAAACAGTTTTAAAATATGAAAAACTTCATTGAATTCAGTAACTTTGAAATAAGCTTATAAAAATTCAACAAAATTCACTGCATTCAGTTGAATTGAGCGAATTTCGAAGGATTTAAGTAAATCAAAAATCAAAAAATCAAGACAAATCCAAAGAATTTAAAACAGTTTAGGATAAATTCAAAAAAAATTCAAATCTTCAAATCTTTAAAGTCCTGCTAATTTATAATACAATGAAATTAAGCTAAATTTTAAAAGCAATCAGGTGAATTGAAAAAATATATAAAATTTTAATTGAATTGTATAGAACTGAGTGAATTTTAAAGAATTTAAAGGAATATTTGAAAATCTCTTCAGAAATCTTCGAAAGCCTATGAAATCACTCATGTCTGGTGAAAATTTCTTTGAAATCCATTAAAATATTAAAATTCCTTAAAATTATGAAATCCCTTGGAAATGGTTTAAATGAATCTGTTGAAAATGCATTGGATTCTTTTAAAATACCCTAAAACATTTAAGTCTTTGAAAGCCTTCAAAACTACAGAAATAAATAAAACTTTTTGTGTGAATTTTTCTAAATTTCTCAAAATATTTCGAATCCTTTGATATTTTTTTTTTGAAAGCCCATGTACTTTTTATTAATTGGATTTTTTGACAATTAAATGGAAAATGAATGATAAATAAATTATTTTTTAAGGGAATTTCATCATACCAAGTCTTTTTCGGATAACATCGCTGGAGAAATGGTGCTGAGCAATCATCTCGGAACCGGTGTTATCGAGCTGCACGATGGCGTTGGAATGTGCCGCAACTTCCGCCTCAAAAGCTTGGTGCTTTTGAATTTTTGCCTGCAGATTGGTGGGATCTTTGTAACTCTCGTCTGAGGCTGCCTGCAGTTTTTCGTAAATCCATCCTTCGAGTTCGTCCGCATCTCGCTTAAAATACTGGAAAAGGAATTTTCTTCAATTGAATTTTAGGTGAAATTTCCGAAACAAGATTTTGAAAATTTCAAATTTTATGAATTAAAAGGACTATTTGAGAATTAACAAAAATTTTATCACCAGAAATACAGATTATTTTCATTTTTTGTTTTTAACAAACTTGAATATTTCTGATGCAAATTGATTTTGAAGCAAGCCAAAATAGTTAAAAAAGAAACCTGCAAAAAAACATGTTTTTCTTCATTTAGTATTTCAAAATCATCAGCTTTATTCATTTGAATTCTCCTGAAAAAAAGTTCCAGTTTTTCGTACTTATTTCTATACAATTTTCTACCAGGGATTGCAAAAAAAAACTTATTTCATTTTCTTGAAATTAATTTTTTTTGAAATTTGGGATGATGAAAAAAAACCCAATCAGGTTATTAAGGATCCAAAATGGTGATATTTTCCATAGAGACCACTAATTAGTAAAATTAAAAAATGTTCCCTGATTTTTTTCCGAAAAGAGTGGGTTCTATAAAAAACGAATGCAATATAAGGATTTTAATTTTAAATAAAAAACTGCTGAATTCAACCAAAACAGATTAATTTTTAGCCAAACAGTTGTATTTCTTCACCAAATAATATTAAATTTCTAGGAAATAGGATGAACTCTCAACAATATAATTAAATTTTAAAGCTAAAAGATGAATTTAAAGACCAAAAAAATCCTTTTTAAACCAAGTAGCTCAACTTTTAATCAAGGAGTTGAATTTTCAATCAAAGAATATGAATTGTCAACGAAAAATATAGTAATTATATTTCAACAAAATTAATTTTAATATACAATTAAAAACAGTTTAATCAAGGAAGACGAATTTTCAATAAAAAAATTCAATCTTCACCCAAAAACAAATTAACTTTCAACCAACGATTCGACCAGAAAAGATAAAATTTCTACCAAAAGCGATAAATTATCAATATAAAAAAAAATTTCCGTCAAGAAAGGAAAGAAATTACAGTGAAATTGTTGAATTTTCATGCCAGAAAAAAGACGTTTCTTTAAAATTGTTGAATGTTTCACTAAAGAAGACCAAAAACGGAAGTAAAATTTTTAGTTAAAAAAAAAAAAAGTAGTTTTGAACATAAGAAACAAATTTTCTATCAAATAACCAAATTTTCAACTAGAATTGTCAAATTTTAACAAGATAGTTTCAATTTAAATCAATTAATTGAATTTTTCGAACACAAAAAGATGAATTTTTAACAAGAAAGGTAATAGTAGATATTTCAACCCAGAAAAATTTTAATTTAAAATAAAAAATAGTTGCATTCAAACAAAAAGTACAATTTTCAACAGTACAAACAGTTTACAATAATTTTTCAATCAAGATAACTTTTTTTACCAAAAAAAAGATGAATTTTCAAACCAGAAGAATGTTTTTTTCATCAGAAAGTAGAAGTTTCAAACAGAAAAGTTAATTTTTTAACAAAAAAAAGTTCATTTTAAAGCAATAAAGATGATTTTTCTACTAAAGCGAGATGATATTTTAATAAAAAAATTACATTTTCGACCAAAAGAGATTTTAATGTACAATTAAAAACAGCTTAATCAGAAAAGACGAATTATTTTTAACAAAAAAATTGAATTTTAGCCAAAACCTAATTAATTTTCAACCAAACATTATAAGCTTTTTTTTACAAAAAAAAAGACTACAGTTCTATCACAAGCGATGGATTTTCAACAAAAAAAATTTTGTTTAGCCACTGAACAAAAAAAATGATTATTGTTAACTTAACTAACACTCTAACTAAAAATTTGACAAAAAGTGGCAAATTTTAAGAAAGAACGCAACTTTTTGACACTACTATAGAAGAATATAGTTATAAACAATAATAATTTCTTTCAACAATTATGATAAATAAATTAAATTAATTATTAACACGCTCTGAGTGCAAACTGGATGAAAGGATGAATATTTAAGAAAAAACCTGAATGTTCAAGCATTATTTCAAGAGAATATTATTAAAAATAATAAATTGTTTAATAAATTATGTTTTGTTAAATTTCAATAATTTCTCTAAAATTAAAAATTGGACAAAAAAGTAAAATTTTAGGAAAAGCTGATTATTTATTTACTTGATTTTTGACTTATTATTGTAAATAGTAATAAATGACTTAAAAAACCTTTTTTTTTTAAATTTAATTGATTATCGTTTCACTCCCACTGAAAAATTGAAAACAAGTGCAAAAATTATAAAAAACCTTGACTTTCTACCTCCATTTTAAGAGAAAATTGCTTTAAACAATAATAAATTGTTTAAACAATTTTATTCTACAAATAATTATCAATAAAAAGTAATATTTAAAATAATAATTATTCATTTGTGTTCTTAACCTGATTGTGAAGAGAAAAGTTGAGTTTCAACTCAAACACCTAACATTGACGATTCTGAATAAATATCACAAAAAAGTCTATTTTATGGGAAATACGTATTAAACTTCATGGGAACCGATAAATATAATGTTTTGTGGATTAAAATTTGGGGACGATATAAATGAAAAATGTAACATTTCAAATACATTTTCGGAGCACATCGTATGAAACCTGATTCTTTAATTTTCAGGTTATATTTAAAAATAGATTGGGACAAGCATTCTCAACACTTTACATTAAATTAATTTCATAATTTTGATTGAAAAAAATTAATAATTTCCGAATGATAATAAAACAAATTAAAACCTTTTAACGAGACACAAAATCACCGAAAGTAGGCCACAGCTTTGCAATCATAAAAGAGAATGACCCTAAATGCCCACTTGGCTTGATGAAATGATTAAATCAATCAAAAGAATTAAAGGTCATTAAATCTGAAATCACCTGAAAGCGACGGGAGTCCTCAAGTCTGTCTCGTTTCGTTCGTGCTTCTGATTTAAAGTTCGAATAACGCCCAAGAACTTGATCTCTTCTTTCTTGAATATCCTCTGGGTTTTCGAGGATTTTCACCTCCTTCGGGGTGATTTGATCCATCCCGAATTATTGGAACTTCAACTTTTGGCCTGGAATCCTCCAAAAGTTCCAATGACCAAAATGGCCGTGGGGTGTGGCAAAGAGTGATATGCCTCACAATCAATAACTCGTTTCACACTTGTCCTCTTTATTTGTTCAAAAAAAAACAGTCAACACTCTTTGCCCGATTCTTCGATGCTTTTTTCATTCGATTTTGAACAATTGAAACTCAAAAAGAAAGGCACATAACTATTTATTTTATGATTGTATCGTTGGATGAAGATGAACTCATGAACTGACGTTTTCGACTGCACCGGTACTATTTTTTTTCGATGACTGCATTCTTGTCTAGTGCGCATGTGCTCGAGAGCCGTGTTTATTGGCCAAATATGGCGCGCATGTTTGAAGTTAAATACTCTTTGGTGTACTAAAAACTGTTCTAATTTAGGAAATTTCTAATAAAAGTTGCATATTTCATAAAGATTTGAGTAATTTTTAAATATTCAGGTTAATTAGAAAAATAGTGTTCTTTAAGAAAGTGAATTTGGTCCATTATTATACAATATCGTTTCTTTGGTTTCAAATAAACGCGGGAACTAAGATTCGTTAACAGTAAAGTATCAACAAAAATACTAGAAAGGGACATAAATACAACAATATTTTCAACAAGTTTTAAAGAATGATTACATAATTAGGGTAAAAAAAATAATGTTTGAACATTTTTACACAGAGAGCTTGATATTGGAAAATTTTTGGAGTTTTTAATTTTGAAATATATTCATAGAAAGTTGCTAGAGAAGGGGGAAATAAATTCAATGTTACACTACTGCTGTTAAAATTTCTCATGGACCTTTAATTTGGTTGGTTACCAATATGTATTTTCAGCAAATCAGATGTGAAATTCTGTTTATAAATGCTACGGTATTTATGTTCTGTAATCTATATTTAGCCATGACTAAACTCTAAAGAGTCTAAAGCATGACGCCCGCACATAATTACGGAAGTGATATTTAATAGGATTTAAAAGATTAGTCAAAAGTAGAAAAATTCCAGCGACGGATTTAAGCCTCTGACCGCCCTAGACCACTCACATATTTACCGCTATTTCTGTTTTTTTCATTAGTAGTTTATTTTCGATTGCTGAATTAAAAAGCAAAAAGAATAAAATTTGAAAAGACATGTTTTGTAATAATAATAAAAGTTTAAGCCGCCCTAGGTCATCTAAAAATTTGCCGCCCTTTTACAATTTTTATTACTTGTTTTTTCGATTAAAAAATTAGAACAGAACAAAATGCGAATGGATACCCTTTTTCTGTATTAATAATAAGTATAACATTTTAGGTTCCCCAAAAATTTGCCACCCTTTTTCAATTTTTATTGCTAGTTTTTTTTCGATAGCTAAATTAACATAAAAAATAAAAACAAAAGTAAAACCAGACATGCACTGTTATAATAATAAAAGTTTAGGCCGCCCTAGTTCACCTAAAAACTTGCCGCCTTTTTACAATTTTTATTACTTGTTTTTTCGATTAAAAAATTAGAACAGAAAAAAATGCTAATGGATACCCTTGTTCTGTATTAATAATAATAATACCATTTTAGGTTCCCCAAAAGTTTGCCACCCTTTTTCAATTTTTATTGCTAGTTTTTTTTCGATAGCTAAATTAACATAAAAAAAACAAAAGTAACACCAGACATGCACTATTATAATAATAAAAGTTTAGGTCGCCCTAGGTCACTTAAAAATTTGCTGCTCTTTAAAAATTTTTATTACTTTTTTTTCGTTTAAAAAATTAAAACAGAAAAAATGCGAATGGATACCCTTGTTCTGTATTAATAATAATAATAACATTTTAGGTTCCCCAAAAATTTGCCGCCCTTTTTCAATTTTTATCGCTAGTTTTTTTTCGGTAGCTAAAGTAACATAAAAAAACAAAAGTAAAAGCAGACATGCGCTGTTATAATAATAAAAGTTTAGGCCGCCCTAGGTCACCTAAAAATTTGCCGCCCTTTTACAATTTTTATTACTTGTTTTTTCGATTAAAAAATTAGAACAGAAAAAAATGCTAATGGATACCCTTGTTCTGTATTAATAATAATAATAACATTTTAGGTTCCCCAAAAATTTGCCGCCCTTTTTCAATTTTTATCGCTAGTTTTTTTTCGGTAGCTAAAGTAACATAAAAAAACAAAAGTAAAAGCAGGCATGCGCTGTTATAATAATAAAAGTTTAGGCCGCCCTAGGTCACCCAAAAATTTGCCGCCCTTTTTCAATTTTCAACATCAAAGTTTTTTCGATGGAAAATTGGATTACGAGAAAAATGCGATTCGTAATAATAAAATTTTAGGCCGCCCAAAAATTTGCCGCCATTTTCAATTTTCATTACTAGTATTTTTTGATTGCTGAGATTATACAAACAAAAATGGGCTTCTATAACAATAATAAAATTTTAGGTCAAAAAAATTTACCGCTCTTTTTCATTTTTCATTACTGGTTTTTGAAATGGTATATTTGCCGCTCTTATTTAATTTTTTGTAACTAGGTTTTTTTATTGCTGAGTTGATAAACAAAAACAAAATACACGTAAATATAGACAAATTTTTTATATAATAATAAGATTTTGGGCCGTTCTAGGCCCCCCAAAAATTTTCCGCCCTTTTTCAGTTTTCATTACTGTACTCCATAAATATCCCCAGAGCAATATTTGGGTATCAGGCTGCCCCAGGCCACCCACAAAGTTGCCGCCCTTTTTTAACCCTTTTTTATTACACAATATTTAATATTCATAAAGCCATAAAACGTACTATCCTTTACGACCACTAATTATACATACAATAATCAAGTTCTGCGTAATGTGTCCAATAGGATCCTCCTATTTCTCCTTCTCTTCCTCCTACTGCTCCTCCTCCTCCTCTTCCTCCTCCTCTTCATCTCCTCTTTTTCATTCTCCTTTTCATCCTCATCCTCCGCTTCCTCTTCCTCTCCCCCCTCCCCCTCCTTCTCTCCCTTATATATCTCATTCTTTTGCTTCTTTTCCTAAATGTCTTTCTCATCTTCTTCTCTTATATTTTCTCTTAATCCATCTTTTCCTCATTTACCTTACCTTCCTCCTGCTCCTCAATTTTTTGGCTTATCTAATAATTTCTTCAAGAAAGGTACTCAACAAACTTTATTAGAAGAAAAGTTAAATGAAAGATTACTTGAAACGAAATTTTGTTTAAAAAATCATGCATAATTAATGAAAACGAAAGCTGATAAAGGGAGTATTACAATAAAGATGTTTAGAGATGTTTATATTTTAAAAATTTATGCATATTTTAAATGATGAAAATAGTTTTCATGTTGTTCCAAATAATTCCACAAGAGTACTTCAAAAGGGTACTTTTAAAATTTTAGAGAGGACGAGGATGAACAAATATTAAGACAAAAATAATAAAAGATGTAATAATGACACAATATTTAATATTCATCAAGCCATTAACAGACTATCCTTTACGACCACTAATTATATGTATAATAATTAACTTCTCTGTAATGTGTCTATTATGATCCTCTTCCTCCTTTTTCTCCTCCTCCTCCTCCTACTCCTCTTCATCTCCTCCTTTTCATTCTCCTCTTCATCCTCATCTTCCGCTTCCTCTCCCCCTCCCCCTCCCGCTCCTCATCTTCCTTATTTATTTCATTCTTTCTCTTCTCTTCTTAAATTTCTTTCCTATCTATCTTCTCTTATATTTACTTTTAATCCAACTTCTCCTCATTTAACTACCCTTCCTCCTACTCCTCAATTTTTTGATTTATCTAATCATTTATTCAAGAATGGTACTCAACAAACTTTATTAGAAAAACGTTAAATAAAAGTTTCTTTTTAAACAAAATTTTGTTTAAAAAATCATCCATAATTAATGAAAACGAAAGCTGATAAAGGGAGTATTACAATAACGATGTTTAGAGATGTTTATATTAAAAAAAAATTTGCATATTTTAAATGATGAAGATAGTTTTCATGTTGTTCCAAATAATTCCACAAGAGTACTTCAAAAGGGTACTTTTAAAATTTTAGAGAGGACGAGGATGAACAAATATTAAGAAAAAATTAATAAAAGATGTGATAATGACACAATGTTTAATATTCATAAAGCCATTAAACAGACTATCCTTTACGACCACTAATTATATGTATAATAATAAACTTGTACGTAATATGTCCAATAGGATCCTCCTCCTCCTTCTACTCTCCTACTCCTCCTCTTCATCCTCATCCTCCGCTTCCTCTTCATCTGCCCCTCCCCCTTTTCCTTATCTATCTCATTCTTTTTCTTCTCTTCTTAAATGTCTTTCTCATCTATCTTCTCTTATATTTCCTCTTAATCCATCTTCTCCTCATTTTTTTAGTTTATCTAATAATTTCTTCAAGAATGGTACGCAACCAACTTTGTCAAGGAAAAAGTTGAATGAAAGTTTTTTTTAAACAAAATTTTATTTTTAAAAATCATCCATAATTAATGAAGGCAAAAGCTGACAAATGGAGTATTACAATAACGATGTTTACAGATGTTTATATTTTAAAAAATTATGCATATTTTAAATGATGAAGATAGTTTTCATGTTGTTCCAAATAATTCCACAAGAGTACTTCAAAAGGGTATTTTTTAAATTTTAGAGAGGGCGAGAATGAACAAATATTAAGACAAAAATAATCAAAGCCATAAAACAGACTATCCCTTACGATCACTAATTATATGTACAATAATCAACTTCTTCTGTGTAATGTGTCCAATAGGATCATACTCTTTCTCATTCTCCTCTTCCTACTACTCCTCCTCTTCCTCCTCATCATAATCATAAACCCATGTTTCATCACCAGTAATATACTTTTTAAGAAAGTTTTCATCACTATTGATCATTTCCAGATTGTCCTGAGCGATTTGTAATCGAAGATTTTTTTGTTGGTCTGTGAGCAGTTTCGGGAATTTCGACGAACGCAAAAAAGTCGATGCAAACAAATACACGCTGCGCGGGAACTAAGCATAGATGGAACCACCGAGGTGAAGGTACGTGTTAAATAGTGGAAACAAATTTTGGCAATAGGGCTGCTTATGGAGCGACCGATGCGCCGTGAGTGCCTCCTGGCAGAACAAAATTGACAAAGCGAGCATGGGGGCAGGATTTGTTCTGTATGTTTTTCAAGAAGGACATTTTTATGTTGAGAAGTAGAAACGTTTTCATTACCAGGAAAAGCTTTCTTCTGATTTTCATGCTTGTTTACATGGCTCAAAAAGAACTTTTGACAAATACTTGAACTTTACCTAATACTTTGGCAGTTACATTTTTACTACCCTTGCCACTTTGTAGATTTTTTTGTTTCGTAGATTTAGTGTACTTAAAAATTAAAGATCGAATACACCTTTTAATGAGTATCGTTTCAGGCT